>MDJU01000095.1:0-74317 GCA_001721665.1 Trichoderma pleuroti | reverse complement strand
TTTAATTAAATATTTATTAAATACTTTAAGTTATTTTTTTACTTATTTTATTTACCTATAGGCTATCTATATAAAATTATTAAAGTAGTTTATTATAATAATACTTAACTTAATTATATAAAGAAAAAATACTTAAGGTTTATTTATATAATTATTGGGAAGTCAAGAGCTGGGTGCGTTTGTGGCATTTCTAGAATCTGTTATATGCCTCAGACTCAAAAGAACTGACACCCCTTTTAGCTCTCATGGCAAATCGGTGGCTTGGGCCCCATGCAAGGACAACTGGAGCAATTCCGAAGTTAGCTCTTGTACAGTGTAATCCCTTGATAGCTCATAAGCTAATCCATGTTCGAAGGATATGCAACCGAAAAGATTGAGTACAGCATCAACCGCTACGCCAATGAGACCCATCGCCTCTATCGCACCATGGACACCCACCTGGCCAAGTCTCCACACGGGCTGCTTGTTGGCGACCGCGTTACTATTGCCGATATAGCCTGTTTTGGCTGGGTTGTCAATCACGGTAAGGCCCTTTCCTGTCTATACTATGTAGGCTATGATGCTAATCGAGATACTTCAATCTATAGACTCGGACGGTGTTTCGCTTCAAGAGTTCCCCCATGTAGAAAAGTGGCTTGAGAAGCTCCTGGCTCGCCCAAGCTTCAAGAATGGCCGAGAAGCTGTTTAATCAGGATTGTCAAACTAGAGTGTTAACTAGCCACGCCTTCATTTGGATATCCCTATATTCCTTTCTCTCCCCCTTCACCACTTTAGAGACGGCTCTTCCTGCTTGCTCTCTTGGTATGTGCCATCGCTCATCCCTTTGTAATCTGTCCATCTTCATTCTCTGATTAATTTTTTTTCCTCTCAAGGTGACAAGATGGATCGAATGGAGAAAGCCGCTCACACATCCCCGAGTGACGACTCGCGAGGAAAGGTGGTGATGGTCAAACAAGAAGGAGATGAGGATCCTTGCAAGCCTCTCAGGGCGAAAGCAACTCGCAAGACGATCCTACGGAAAGGTGCTCCCAAGGGTTTCACTATCCGTCGCTACCGACTTGGCAGTAAGTTCATGTTTATTGCACGTATCATCTTACAATTCTAACGACTTCAGCGGTTGCGCTCCGGGAGGTGAATCAACTCCAGAAGAGAGCAAATCTAGTCATTCGCAAGCCGATCTTTGCTGGACTCTGCCAGTCTATCGCCTCTTAGATTGGTTGTCATCGTATTCGCTTTGACAAGGCTGCAACGGATGCGTTCCAAGAAGCATGCGAAGCCTTCCTCGTTGATTACTTCACTGGTAATTCTTTCTTCTCTTTCGATATCAAACTTGAAACTAACATGTGCAGCCCTTAAGCTTAGTGCGCTTCATGCGAAGCGTGTCATGGTCATGCTCAAAGACTCCACGTTTTTTGAAGGAGCTGATGAACATCTTCAACCTAACTCCGAAGATGAAATCTACACGCAATTAGATTTGGTTATACCAATTGAAAGGGCTTGCGAGTTTCTGCAAGGAAAACTTCCAATTGGTCTTATTGCGAGGGAGTTGCAGTTCAACATGGGTTTGCTGAATAGATTCCGAATTAGCTAGTTTGCTCTTGGTAATACGAGCATTTAATTCAGAACTGGTGTCAGTCCAATAACGGTTTATTACAATTGTTTATTACAATTATGGGCCAATTCTAGAAAGCACCTTTAGAGGCCGTGCGGATGTATTATCAAGTCGGCATTGAATTTGGCAAAGAACGGCTTGTTGGTCAATATGTGATGCATGTCGCCGAAATTGAGCGGCGTCCGGCCATTTTCGGCCGCTCCCTCCAGCGAGACGTGGACGATCACGTAGCCACTCACGCACGCGAAAATAATTCTTCCTCAATAGTAAGACTGATATGGCTAAATAATGACGTATAATCATATTAATTTGGTTGTATCTAGTACTTATATAGTCACTGCCTATGTAGAGCGGGAAGCTGGTCACTCGTTCAACTCTAATCTCCTCATTGTCACTTATCATTCCCCTGCGTTATCTACACAATGGCTGCCGACAGTGTCAATACGAACGAACTTTTGACCAAGTGGTCTGATCTGTTGTTCAAATCTCGGGCCGTCAAGCTTGACGCGGCGGATATTACCAACAAAGAAGTTCATCCGCTTATTCTGCTCGACAACGTTAGCCAAGTACTCCTCAAACAGGAAGCCTCTCGAGAAAGCCAAGTATTCTCTCAGATCTCTGAGATTGCTTCAACCTCACCCAACTACGGAGGTCTTGGGCTGAATACAGATGTGCAAATCACCGAAGATGATGTACACGAGATTAGCTTTCTCATATCAGCCTGTGAGCAGCGTTCAAATTCCATCCATATGTTCCATGTTGTTTATGTCTTGTACTGACTTTTTAATCCAGGGCTAGAGGCACTCAACTCAGATGACCGAAAGAAATCCACGCAGGCCAGCACCCAAACGCTGGCTCCAAAAGATAGGCCACCAATGAATGTCACCGAAAAAATATTTGCAATGCACGCCATCGACTCTAAAGGCTATGTAAGAACTGGCGACACTATCCGAGTATCTCTGGACTGGATCATGGCTTCAGAGGCGTCATGGGCTGTAAGTCACTCTAATTTTTTCCCATCCTCAATGCTGAGCCGCGGACAATCTAGTGCTAAATCTCATTCAAGGGCATGGAAGGAACCTATAATCGTCTGGGAAATCCTGGCATCTTCCGCAATGATCGCTTCTGGCTTGCCGGTGACCACGTTGTGGATCCCAGAATCAAAGGCATGCCTCAAGTTAAGAGGCTCATTGAGTCATCTGAAAAAGCACGCAAGGTCTTCAAAATGACCGAGTACCAGGGGATGAATGTAGGTTAAGCCAACATCAGAGTCACCTCCATGCTTAGAACAAGAGTTTGCTAACGCCAGTGGCATTCCAGTACACCATCATGCATACAGAGTTCTTCAGAGAGCGTGCCCAGCCGGGTATGCTCCTCATCGGCTCCGATTCCCACACATGCTCTTCCGGCGCAGTTGGCTGCCTTGCCATTGGGCTTGGAGCGGCGGATGTCACCATGGGTCTCATCACGGGAGAGACGTGGTTCAAGGTGCCTGAAGTTGTCAAGATTGAGTTCGTGGGACAGCCAAGTCGTGGAATTGGAGGCAAAGACGTCATTTTGTACGTGTTACAGCAACTCAAGAGGAACACGGTTGCCTCGGATCGCGTGGTTGAGTATACAGGACCTGGTCTTAGCTATCTCTCCCCAGATGCCCGTTTTGCAATTTCCAACATGACGACGGTAAGTTTTTGAGTCACTATACAGTTGGAATGAACTGAGTTAACAAGGTGTTTTTACGAATCTAGGAGCTTGGAGGTGTGACAGGGATTTTTACTCCGGATCATATAACAAAGGCATTCATTGATGGACGAAGGGTGGCGCGGCATAGAAACGCATCAACCTACTTTCGTGCAGACGAGGGTGCAGTTTACGCTGAATCGCACGTCATCCATTTGGCCAAGGTTGAATCCTTTGTGGCTAAATATCCGAATCCCGATGATGTCGTTCCGGTGACAGATGTTCTGGGCATGAAGCTGGATGGGTGCTTCATTGGAGCCTGTACCACGGCAGAAGAAGACATCATTCTCGGCGCCTTGGTCTTGGAGCAAGGACTGAAGAGTGGACTATCCTCTAGCGAAAGACGGCAAAAAGAGAAAGGTTGTTCCTGGATCTCTACCTATTCTTGATAAGTTGCGAAAATCCGGACTTGCACAGATTTATGAGGATGCCGGCTTTGAGATTGGTGTTCCAGGATGCAGCTATTGCGTAGGTATATCTGCCGACCGCGCAAAAGAGTCTGAAGTTTGGCTGTCGTCTCAAAATAGAAACTTTGAGAACCGCATGGGTCAAGGTAAGTGAAATGCTAACCTGGATAACAGAAAAGGAGACTCATCATGGGATTCTAGGTTCCATCGGAAATCTCGCTTCGGCTGCGACTGTGGCAGCGTCGTCTTTTCAGATGACAGTGACAAACCCGCAACATTTCATTGATCTGATCCCTCCTGAAAGATGGGGGCTTTTGAACGGTCGCGGATCTCTAAAGGGGAGGCTGTCGGGGAAAGAGCCGGACTGGGTTGAACCAGCAAGTCCCGTTGAAGCTTCACCAGAAAGCGGATTGAGTGACAATCAGTCGGCATCACCACTCACTCAACATGATGTTTCCAAGGGTTCAGATATGGTAGCGGCAGAAACTTCAGACCAGCCTGAGAAGGGAGGAGAAAAGATTATCAACGGAAAGATCCAGAGACTTGGAGATTTCGTGGATACCGATGCGGTACGTCTCCCTTGAATCGCAGCATATTGCTAGCAGTGAGCCTAACAAAGGGCAGTTGGCACCGGCCCAGTTCCTTGTCTCATCTAGAACCAACGAAGAGATTGGATCCCACTGCCTTGAATATACCAACCCAGAGTTCCGTGCCCGAGCCAAAGAAGGATTTGATGTCGTGGTGGCAGGCAAGGCATTTGGCTGCGGCTCTTCACGGGAGCAAGCTGTATCAGCACTACTTGGTAAGTACACGATAGCCTTTATGCTATTCCCCTCTGTCTTGTTAACTTGATGTATGATTGACCTCATAAGGGTGCGGAATCAAATGTGTGATTGCCGAATCATTTGCCTTCATTTACGGCCGCAATCAGCCCAGCCTCGGCCTCTTGGGCTTTACCATGGACGATCCAGCTTTTTTCGAGGCAGCTGTAGACGGTGCAGAAATCAGCATTGACCTGGAAAACAATTGTATTAATATTGGGGAAGCCGAGTTTTCTTTTCAGTTGTCTACCATGGAGAGAGAATTGGTAGAAGCAGGAGGCATCACTCCGGCCTTTAAGAAGTTTGGCAAACAGCTCTTTGACATGATTTGCGGCAGCACCAAGGACGGCAGGAGAGCAGTGGAAGTTGGTGGCCAAGCTGCCGGTATGCAATGGTAAATGAGATAGTTACATAGTGGCCAAAATACAGCTACTCTATACTGACTCTGAGTCTTTCTTCTTCGTGATTACGCATTTTGTATTTAGGTACATGGTTGTCATTCTCATGACACTTCAATAACACGAAACGGGCAGCTTATAGAGTCACGTGACATGGCTCACCAGGTCTCTTGTAGCCAATCGGCCAATCTCGCCATCCTTCATATCATTGTAAACTCCAGTCACTTCTCACGAAACATGCATTGATGGCTCCTGAACGAGTACGAGTACGTCGTCATCCAGCATGCCGAGACTGTAGAGTGCAAAAGGTAAGCAATCATTATCATCATCATCATCATTCTGATATCACTCTTCTTCAACCGCTAATATATGGCTGCCGTGTAGGTCAAATGCGATGCCGAGCCCCCCGCTTCGTGTACGCGATGCCGTCACATGCAGCTTTCCTGTGTTGTCGAACGTACTCCGGCATCTCGGCGGACCAAAGCTCAGCTACAGAGCGAGCTGGAGGCCATGAGACGCCGTACTGAAGATACGGAGAATGACACTGTATTAGACAGCCCCACCCCCGGGCGAAGGATTGCGAGACGATCCGGCGAAGATGTTGCAGCTGGAGCTCCGGCTTCTATCCCAGATACGGCAGAAGTTCCATTCTTGACTCCACTGCTTGCTCCGGCCCTGGCTTCGGCTTCGGCTTCAGATGCGGTACTTGCCAGTCCACAGCCAGCAACGACACCCTCGACAGCTAAGGAGGGCGGTAGTCATCAGTCTCTCATATTACAGAGTGATTCGAACGAATCTGTAGCCAACCGTAGAGAGTTTGATGGCCAACTGGTGTCGGGTCGCAAAATTCAAGATTGCTTCGATCTGTATACCTCCCCGTTGCTCATCAACCATCTGAACACCGATACTGACTATCCCACAGATTCTTCAGCTTGTACGCCCCATTCTTGCCGACCTCCCAGCTAGAGCCAGATCCAAACCAATGCTATGAGCAGTCTCCCTTTTTGTTCTGGGTCATCGTCTATATCGGCAGCAGACGCTATACTGGGGACCCAACTATGCTGGGTCGACTCGCCCCAAGGATTAATTCGATGGCCTTTGCATCCCTGGAGTCACGGAGTAGCCCCATACAGGCCATCCAAGGCATATTGTTGCTATGCCAGTGGCCAACTCCGGTCAATACTATGCACAGAGGCATTAGTCTTGTTCTCGCAGGTGCAGCTCTACACCTCGCCATGCAAATCGGGCTGCATGTAGCAGGCGTTGGCCAAGACTTTGCAAGGACGATACTGGACGGCAATCGGCTCGAAAGAGCTAATCGCGCCATGTTATGGAAGCAATGCTGCGTAACTTGTTATATGTGAATCTCCGACTCCCAGTCACGCATATAATGAATGAACTAACTCTCTTTTGCTCTCCATAGCGTTGGGCTTGGGGAAGGGATTTTGCCTCTAGGTTTGAGTGACGCTTTCACTTTACCAGTTCTCTCAGATGGAGGAGATGGTGGCGACGATACAAACCCCCAACAAGAGACCAAGCTGCCTCTCAGACTGTGCGAAATCATGATCTGTGCAACTGAAGCTTTGAGGAGAATCCACGGCGGTCGTGATCCTGAAAAAGCTGCGTCATTACTATCGTGTATTAGTTTGTTCGATGCGCAGCTTACGAGAGCGGCGTCTCAAGGGCAAACAGCCATTGGTAAGAACAATTCCTTCCAGGAGGTTGACCATACTGTAGTTCTAACGGTTGAAAAACAAGATTCTATTTATTTCCAGTGCTTTCGTCTACATCTCCTTTCATACCACTTCCTCATAGGTCCAGCGTCTCTCAAACTCGAAGCCTTTATTCCTCTTTTTGCAGTTGCATGCAGCTTCATCAACACTGCGTGTCAGCAGTCGTGGAACGAAGGGGCTACCGCCAAGAATGCACCCATCCTTGTTCAAAAATCTGTCATGCTGGCAGCTTTTACAATCCTGAAAATTCATCGCAGTGAGCTCGCGCCGCATTTGGATCTTCAGGCCGGCGAGCAGGCTTATTTTGCCGCCATATTCTTTGCCCGAGAAGAGTCGCTGCAAAACAATGATCTGAGCGCAAGGGCGGCTTCCATACTCGGCCAGTTATGGAACAGTCAATCAATATTCAAAAACAAGAATGGAACAGTTGATAGTCTGACCAGTCGAATCTCCAGCAGGTTGTCAATGAGCACCCTCTTTGATTGCCTGTGGTGGTGGAGACAGGAGTTTGGCGGGCTCGGCAATCCTTACGAGAATAGACAGCAGAGTAAGATTCCAATTGTGCCTTTTGTTGTCCAGTAGCCACTTGCTCACATGAGATACAGCCCGATCCGAGACCCTAGTTGGAAATGAAGGCGTCACTTCATATGCGCTGCCAGAAACTGGTGATGAAAGCGCAGTGCCGGACATTCCACAATCAGCACCATTTGCTGATGAACCGTTTGTTGACTTTGATTGGGCCATGAACCTAGATATGACTGATTGGCCCATGTAACATAACTTGATATATATACTACTAACTGATATGTAAGTATTCAGTATTACCACTACATGTAGCTTTAATTCGGACATTCCGGATGATGATTATGTAGTTGACATGGGGTGCTGAATAGCCACTCTCTTTATTATTGTAAACTACGCCATCGTAGATTGCCTGTCTATAAAAGAAGCAGAATCAACATTTAGCCGATTTGATGTCAATATGTCATTTAATAAGTACAGTTCAACCAAGTCTAGCAAATGTCGAATCATCCAATCGGGTTCCCCGTCCTGCCCATGAGCAACTGACTCAATACACCAAGATCATTGCAATCCTCAAGATTTAGAATGACATCTTCAATCTTTTGCCTTCGCTCATCGTCAATCACATTGGCCGTGATATTCTTCCACTTTTCAACTATCTCATCATTGCTCAGCAGCGGCTCAACACTCTTCGCCAGCTGCCGATCCGCAATGATGGGCTCCGACCTGCCCTTGAACCAGACACTCACTCGGGTTCGCATCTTATCAAAGTCGTTGTTGAGCTCACACGTCGTCTTGTTTACTAATTCCCAGACTTCATCTCGCTCAATCGCCTGAGCAGAGAACTGGGCTGGAAGAACTGCACTGTCGACGATGTACGTGGCCGCAACATACGTGTTGCTCATCTGCGCTCCCGTCGCTGTCAAGGGACGCTTGGTGTCCCATCCTCCGTGCTCAAAAGCAGGCTTGCTCAACTCAATCAGAATCCTCTCAATTCCAGAGAAATCATCTAACAATTCGGGATAAAGCTGGCGCAAATCTGTCAAGCAATCCACCGTGTTGTGTGTGCCTGCCATGCTGGCATATGGCTTGATTGCAACGCCCTTCATCAACCAATCTTGACCAAGCCCCTTGGCGATTTCATCGACCTTGTACTGCGGCTCCATGCTGTTACCGCTGGTGAATTGCTTGAGAAAGCCGCCGTATTCGCGTTCAAAGACACGCTTGATCCCTATGTAGCCAGTTTGTGCGAGGATCCCTCCCAAGAGGCCGTTTCTTGCTGCGAAACCATGCTGCATGCGCTTCACCTCAGACTCGAACTGCGCGGACATTAATCCACCAGCCTGAGTGCATGCAATGCCAAACGCGTCTTCAATGGCACCAGCTGATAGGCCGAGAAACTTCCCTACCGCGGCGGCGGATGCGGGAGGGCCAAAGACAGCACCTGAATGCCATCCCATAGACAACATGTGAGGTCCATGAAGAGCAAGGCCAACGCGAGGTCCTACTTCCAGTCCAGCAATGTATGAGACTATGAAGTCCTTGCCAGATCCAGAATAAGAAGATGAAGCTGCACTTGGCTTCAGTGACAAATGATCAGATGCGGCAAGCAAGGCGGGAAGAATGATGCTATTCGAATGCAGAGGAGCTCCGGTATGCCAGTCGTCCAGCTCAAATCCCTGAATGAAGGAGCTGTTTAGCAAGCACGCATTGAGGGCATTGATTCGGCGCTCATAGCCAATGACGCCGGCGGAGCCCTCTGTAAGTTCCAGCTCGATCAGAGCTTGAGTTGCTTTTTCGGACCATGGTAGATGGGCGCCGACTAAGCCGCATGCGATGCCATCGAGAATGAGGTATTTGGCACGGATACGAAGGTTTTCTGGGATATCATTGTATGTGAGGGAAGATATCCATGTGCAAAGTTGTCCTGTTGGGCTTGATGGGTCGGAGGGAACGTCCGATGGAGTTGCAACAGCGGTATGGGTCATGATTGAGTGTATTCGGCAATGATGAAGAGAAGTGGATTCAAGGGTATAGTGGTGTAATTAATTGTTCCAGAAAATACTCATCTCGAGCTATAAACATGTACTTATTTATGAGACATCTTGGGCAGACAGTATCGCGGTGTCGTTGAACGCCTGCTGCAGTGTCAGCACCACGCAATCGGCGAATATCGGCATTTGATAATGACGACGGAGGCGGCCGTTCTCGGCAGGCCGGGTCTCGCCAGTTTTGGGTACAGTGAAATGTTAATGACGATTCGCCACGTATTGGGATGGGATAGGAAGAGATAAATAATGGAAATAGGTAGGGGGTAGGAGGGGAAGTAGAAATCTTAATCTAGAACATCCTCGTTGACGCACGTATCGTTATCATCACATCACCATGTCTAATCAGACGCAGCAGACGGCGGTAGCTAGACTCCGAGCCCAACTGGCAGAGCCTGACAATATCATTGTGTGTCCAGGCGTATACGATGGCTTTACGGCTCGCATAGCTCTTAAAGCCGGCTTTGACTGTTTATACATGGTCAGTTCATTGTTGTGTATTGATTCAACGTGCTTTTGCTAAGATGTGGGTTTAGACAGGAGCTGGCACGACAATGTCTAGGCTGGGCATGCCAGATCTAGGTATAGCTACACTCAACGACATGCGAGATACGGCTTCTATGATTGCCTCGTTGGACCAAAGTGTGCCTCTCATTGCGGATGCAGACACCGGATTTGGCGGTAGGTCATGCTTTATCGCATCACATCTTATCATTGCACATGGTTAATAATTGTATATCGTCTATCCTTGTCAAGGCCCTGTAATGGTTGGGCGAACTGTGTCTCAGTACATGCAAGCCGGAGTGGCCGCGCTGCACTTGGAAGATCAAGTCCAGTCCAAACGCTGCGGCCATCTCCTCAACAAGCAAATCGTCCCTGAAGACGAGTTTATCTCTCGCATCCGAGCTGCCGACATCGTCAGGAACAAGCATCTCGGCGACATTCTCATCATCACCCGCACAGATGCCCTGCAGTCCGAGGGCTACGAAGTGGCAAGGGATCGCCTCAAGGCTGCCATCGCAGTGGGAGCAGACATTGCTTTTCTAGAGGGCATCACGTCGAAGGAGGAAGCTCGGCAGATTTGCCAAGATCTAGCACCCACCCCTGTGATGTACAACAATGTGCCTGGGGGGTTGTCTCCCGACTTGTCGACCCACGAGGCCAAAGAATTGGGCTTCAAACTCATTATATATCCTGGGCTCTGCCTTGAACCTGTTTACGAAGGCGTGATACGGGCTATGGAAGGGTTGAAGAAGGATGGCTCTCCTCCAAAGTCTGGGCCAGATCGCAAGGGAATGCCCAAGGCGTTGTTTGAGGTGGTAGGACTGCGTGAGTGTATCGGACTCGATGCCGCTGCCGGCGGTGAATCGTATACCGGAGGTGTATGAGGCTTCCATCAGAATGTATTGAAGAAGAAGATGAGTACCTACTTTCTTCTTCTTTCCATCAGACTGTATTGAAGAAGAAGATACGCAAATGCACTTTCTTCCTCTTTCTGGCTGTCTTATTACCCGCCAATCCATTGTCTCGTGCTATATCTGCATGTACCAACCATTATAGTGATTAAGGTACCGTCAATACAGACATCTCGCTACTGCAAGCCAACTTATAGTAAATCTCTGCAGTTCGTTAACGGGATTGAGATAGACCTCCTATTACGTACATGTATTCTTTCTCATGTCCTCCTTCACGCCTTCCTCCCAGCTCTCCTGTCGTTACTCCCCACCCACGATTTCTTTTCTTTTCTATGCCAACGAGTTTCTCCATTTCTTTCTTCTTCTTCTTCTTCTTCTTCTTCTTTTTCACAATCTCCCTTGTCCATCATTGTTTAGCATTTTACAGCTCCATCTCTATACAATATCAATCCTCCAACCGACAACATCCAAGTTTGCACGCCAGAATGGTCCATATCCCAGGCGAGATTATGCTGCAGATTCTCGCCGACGAACGCATCAGTAGGCGGGACCTCAAAAATCTCCGTCTCGTTTCTAAATGGTTCTCTACGTTCACGACCGACTTCTTGTTCTCCAGAATATACATTTCAAAGCTCAAATCTGACCGCGAATCCTTCTTCAACATCACGGCCCGACCGCATCTTGCTGCGGCTGTCCAGACGGTGACATGGCTGGAGATGGTGGAAGATGAGACTTCATTCGCACACGTTGGTGTAATTTCGGATGAAAAAGACATCGCTGAAATCAACTTTTTTTCTCTTTTGCGACCCTTGGCGCGTGCATTGTTCTGGCTGCCATTCGAGCAGCACCTTGAGCGAGACCCAGATCGCCACCGCGACGAGTTATCACCAATGCGATATAGAAATGAGAAAGAGATAGAGACAGCAAGAATGCTAAATAACCGAAAGAAGAAGAGACAAAGAGCTGAAGCAATTCAGACTTTTACACCGCATTTCTTCGCCGCGCTCGACAATATGCCCAAGCTGAGAGAACTCACCTCTCAGCCAATGCCTCCCCGACGTGAATTCGTCAAGCCATTCGGACTATCGCCATCACAGTATCCATTCATGTGCCAGATGTTTCTTCGAACCATGCACGACAGATACCGCCAGCGTAATGATGGGTTCTGTACCTTTCTGATTCCATACATGGCCCATAGAGCCAGTTTACATACTCTCGAGCCCATCACCAGGCTCCGTCTCGTCGACGAATCGACGTGGACATGCACTGGGGGATTCGCCAAAACTTTTCTCAAAAGCTTTAAGCCTCTGACGCGCTTAGATCTTTGCATCTCTAATTTCTGTGATCCCATCAAAGTCTGGCCGCTGGGCCAATGCCTCAAAGCAGCAACGGCTCTTGAGACACTACGGTTATGTTTCAAACGTTCTCAAACATGCTCTCACTACAAGTCGGACTTCTCCTTCTTTCTTTTTCCAAGTGGTTACAGATATTCCAGTCTCCGCACTTTGATACTGGTAGAAATGCCCTCGGCAGCGTATTCAGTGTTTGATCTCGTCAGAAGCGTGGCCAGTTCGCTGAAAATCCTCAGATATGAGAACACTGCTGTTACCATTGAGCTGCTGGAAATGTTGTCAAAGATACCAGAATTACGGCTCGAGCAGTTCATGGTGATATCGGACAGAGGACCCTGGGAGAGAGATTACGACTGGGAGACAACATGCCTACTAATGAGGGAAGAGACAGTTTTGCGCATCCTCAACGGAACTATTACCGACTTCTTCATCAAACGGCTCCCTAAAGATAAAGACGTTCAAATATATACCCACTACCCTGGGCCTCCCTTACGGGAACCATCGTTTTTTGACAGTCGCCATCGTGTTTTACGTCAGGGCGAGATGGAAGATATTCAGCTGATGGAATGGGAGAACTCTGACAACAAAGACGAAGAAGATTCCGACGATGACTCCTTTGATGACGGAGAAGTGGATATTGAAGAGGACGGCGGCTCCGAGGAAGATGACGATGACGGAGATGTGGATATGACGGACACCGATGATCTCTCAGAGACGGATGACGAGCTGATGGGACTGCTGTACGCTAACTTTCTCGAAAAGAGCAACAGCTCTCAGATGGACGACTCAGACAGCAGCGACTAATAATGGGAGTCTAAAACAGAAACCCCTATTTATAAGGTGCTTGTATCTGGGGTACGATGGTTCAGAAACTGCAAAGCTGCACACGAGAAAGCATACTCGAAACTATACCCGACACACCGTGGACTATTCTTTTGATTGTTTTATGGATGGGCCCCTTGGGGAGAGAGATGCGTGTATCTCAAGAACGTCTGTGAAGCCACGCTACCTGAATCTGTCCATGACAAGTGACTGGAGTTGAGAGTCCCTCAAGAGGCGCTTCTACGCCATTTCACCAACACCGGTGATAACAGGGCGCAAGCAAGTTCGCGACGCGATGGACATCAATGGCCCTGTGAGACACTAATTTTAAGCATTCAATCGACTGCGGATGCCCGGCATCAAGTTTCACAATCTTTAGCTGAGATGACAGCTTGCTTACTCTCGATGGCAGTGGCTGGCTGAGCAGCCAATGGCGAGCTCCTGAGCGCATCACCGCTCCGGAGAGCAGCTTCGGCATTGCAATGTTAGCGGATGCACTAGCCATGTCAAGATGGAATCATTATAAGGCGGTGCTGTCAATGGTTTCAAATGGCGTGAAGCTTAATGCGTTGGCCGACGGACCCAACACACTGGTTGTTTCTCCGAAGCGGAAGATTGGAACGGCCGTGCGGTCCGAATGCTGTGTTGGTAGTGCTAAATTTCCATAGAGATAGAGCTTTTTCATCAATTCAATTCATTTCGTTTCACCAAATCATTCGTTCGCTCAGTCGGTGAGAGCAGGCTCATCCAAAGTCGTCGGCGGATCGCAGTCGCTCTCAATGTCCAGAGTCTTGGGTACGCAATAGCAGGCATAAGCCTCCAAAAAGGACGTCGAATCGAGGGCGAGATGGGCGTTTGAAACCCCCTTTGAACGCGTCATGGCCTCTCTGGGACCTCCACCGCCGGGAATCAACCTCCAGGCGAGCAGAGCGGGCAATCTGGTTGCAACATGGGCTTCGACATGGGGTTTGGCGGTGGCGGCGGTTATTCTGCGTGTCGTGTGTAGAAAGCTGGCAAAGATTCAGTTCTGGTTAGACGATTGGTTCATTATCGTTTCTTTGGTATGGGTTATCCCGCTCTCTATTATGCTGTGGTTGTATATGGGATGATGTGTTGACGCGAGATGCCAAATACTAGCTGTTTTCTGGCGGATTCACTTTTACAGTCACTATCTACAGTAAGTTGTAATGGAATTAACCACGTTCCCGTTTATACGTCCTCGTATACATGGAAGCTCATGGCTGATGCTCTCCGACAGTGGTGAACAACGGGTTCTGCAAGCATATATGGGCTGGCCCACCAGATGCTACTCGAGATTGGGCGCTGGGACTATTCACGACGGAGTTTACCTACACGTTTGGCCTCATGTTTATCAAGTTTTCGATTCTGGCTTTTTACTGGAGAATCTTTAGCATCCAGTTTATAGACAAGCTGCTGCTTTGGGTCTTGGCCGGCATGGTCGCTTGCTGGACGGTTGCGTCTGTATGGCTCTCTTTTGTGGCTCTGACATTTCTGGGTATATGTGGGAGTTGAGGCTGATTTCTTAGGGCAGATTCTTACTTCGGTGTTTCAATGTGTACCGATATCTGCTCTTTGGCAGCAGTTTAGCCCTGTTCATCCGACGGATCCATCGACGTTTACGTGCGGCGTCGACATTCACAAGCTCTTCATCGGAAAGACGGTTCCTCATATCATCACCGACATTCTCATTTTATTATTCCCGGTGCCGTATATCTGGGGCCTGCATTTACGCATGTCGCAAAAGATTGCGACTGCGTGTGTCTTTATGCTGGGTATCTTGTGAGTTTCGCTGTCCTTCTTTGCGTACCTTAGCGAGGCCAGGTCTCATGGTGTATCGTAGTGTCCTTGTTGTGTCGATTGTGCGATTTGTGTTCGTGCTCGAGCTAGACTTGTCGTCTGAAGATGTTACGTGGGATGAATGCACGGAGATGAAGTGGACTGGGGTTGAAGTGAATATCGGTACCGTTTGTGGTATGTCTTGCCGTTGCCCTTTCTCATCGCAGCTGTTGGCTAACAGAATGGCAGCTTGTCTTCCATCGTTGAAACCATTGTTGAATCTTGTTCTGTATGGAAGAGTTCACCCAAAGTCGCATAGGCCTAGTGTCACAGATGCACACACTTTGCTTGAGATTGCGGAGGCGACGAAACGGCGATATCGGCGTCCATCGATTGCGAATGTTTCGAGTGCATATATATTTGCGTCGATGAGGGGAGCGATGGATGATCCGGATATATTTCAACGACTTTCTGAGAGCGAAGTTGCGAGTGAAGTTGCGACTACACAGGATACCACGCCGGGTATTGAGAGGGAGAGTACCAGGGATATTTCCAAGGAAACTGGCTGAGCGAAGATCTATTCTCAAGCAGTATATTGTTATATGCACCAGTGTGTGCAAACACTCTCGATTCTTTTGGATTGCTACTGCTATCTAAACTATCGGGCAGATGTTGCATGTGATGCTGGATACGCTGTACAGGTCAGTTGCTCCAAACACAAATGCATATAAGTATTTTTCTAGCGCTCACATTACAGTTCTGCTGACTATTCAAAGGATGCCAGGATATTCACTCAATTGCTGATGGCAAAAAGAGATGAAACTCTTTATAGGAAGCAATGGGGTCTAAAGGGGATAGCTACTCGGCATCCCACGTCATTTATCCAGCACCCTTGCGGCTCCGTAGAATTCAACAAGGAACAGGATGCAAAGGAAACCCTTTTGATTACTGCTACAAATATTTATATAATTATCAACTAGTAAATGCTTGATTCTTCAAGTATCTGACACCATTACTGCTTTGTGCTACTATGACTACAAGTCTCTAGTATCTGGTAATCTTTACTAGCTCTATGTTGGTGAAAGGGTTTCTGGATAGCAAACTTGGGGTGCTCAATGGCCATCTCTTTTATGAAGCAGCAATGATGCCGCTCAATAAAAGAATCTCACATATTTAACGATGGCGCTACATCTGCAGTAAGCACCTATTAAAGAGGGCCGCTCCGGGCGAAGCATCGCGTTTCAGATGCCGCCGCCTATTGCCCTATTGTAGCGGGGTTGTTTACCATGGACTCTTTCTCTCTCTCCCTCTGTGCTTACTCTTCAGTCAATCGAATCACGATGAGTTCTCCCACGGAGCCTCACTCATGCCAACTGTGCGAATCGAGACTCATTCTCACCTTTGGCAACTACTATTCCGAGCAAGGCTGGTTCGAGCTCATAGACGAAAACTACTTCGCTACGGGAGAGGCGTACGTCTTTAATATCGCATATGACGAGGCCGTTTCGCTAGCGGACCAAGGCTGCGAATTGTTCAAATGGCTGGTTGCGTTGCGACGGGACGATACGCATTCCGAGAGCTATCTGAGGGCGTATTTCGCGCATAACTCGAGGGAGCAGATGGTGCTGGACTGGGTGGATGAGCTGGATGATCACATTGATGGGGGGGCGCTGGAGCGGAAACTGATTGTTTGCGCGGAAAAGAGGTGAGACTTTGACTGGTGTTGAAAGAGACTTTACAAAGGCTGATGGCAATAAGTGAATTGGCGGCAGAAGAGGTTGCATATAGGCCTCCCAATCTGTTCCCGTCGTCCAAAGAGACTGTAGAAACAATCAAGAGCTGGCTCCGGGAATGCTTCACAACGCATGTCGAATGCCAGCAGCTTCGGAATAGTAATCGACCTTGTGATGCATCATCACCGGGTCCTCGGCGCCTCTTACACCTCTCCGGAAAAGCTGCGCATCCCCAAGTGAGACTTTGGGAAAACTCATCCACTAGCAATTTTGTGGAATACGCCGCATTAAGCTATTGCTGGGGAGGAGATCAACCGGTAAAGCTAAAAGAGAATATTGTCAAGTCGTGGATGGTGGACATCTCGTATGACCAGTTTCCGCAAACAATCAAAGATGCCATTCAGGTAACAATGGCTCTGGACCTAGAATATCTCTGGATTGACGCATTGTGCATCATTCAGGATTCGAATCAGGACAAGGCGGAGCAGATATCACGCATGGCTGAGATTTACGAGCAGGCACATATAACGATATCTGCGGCCAGAGCAACTGCCGTACCAGAAGGTTTCCTCCACGATCGATACGTAGCCGGAGAAAAGGGGTTTCGCATGCCTTTTACTTGCCAAGATGGCCAGCTGAGCGCCGTGATACTCTGGCAGGGAAGAGAACCGGATGCATGGGAGCCCATTGACCAACGATCCTGGTGTCTTCAAGAGTCCATCTTGTCGCCGCGTGTACTTGAGTACGGAACGCACAACATTCGTTGGCACTGCGCCCAGAGTCGTGCAGATGAATCGAAGCTGCAATATGATGGCTGGATCGGACACTCGAGGACATTTGCGCAGCTCAACATGTCTCACCCACTCACGTCGAGCATCGATTGGACGGGCTTGGGGGATTCTTACAAGTTTGTCCAGGTATGGCAGACACTCGTGTCCCATTACACGCGCCGCGGCCTGGGCTGGTATCAGGACAAGTTACTAGCCATCTCTGCCATTGCCCGAAAGATGAGCAAAACGACGGACAAGCACTACATTGCAGGGCTGTGGACGGAGTTTCTAGGGGAGATGCTTCTATGGCATCCGAACCACGGGCCAGACGCAAAGGAGAAGCCCAGCAGACACGCTACCTACGTTGCGCCGTCGTGGTCGTGGGCGTCCTTTAGCGGAGAGATTGACTTTACGTTTGGATCGACGATGCATTTGCTGGAGCTTGTGCGATGCGAGGTGAAGACGCAGATTCCCAGCGATGAGTTTAGTGCGGTGACGAGTGCGAGGCTGGAGATTAAGACGTTGATATTCGGGGCGAGGCTGCGCAAGGGAGATTACGGGTGGTTTCTGTGGGACGAGCAGACGAAGGATGAGATTGACGGGTCGTTGATGTTTGACGTGGTGGAAGCTGCTGTCGATGCCGAGGTTGTAGAAGACGAGCAAGTGATGCTGGCATTGGTCATGACTCAAGACGCATTGATGCTGAAGAAGAAGAAGGGCGTGGAGTTTGTGAGGATGGGGATATTCCGAGAGGGACAGCGGATGACGAATCGGGCGAGATGGGAGATGGGACAAGTTGTCATGGTGTAAGAAGAAGGATGAGATGGGATGAGATGAGATAACATGACATGAGATAAGAATGATGGATGAATGAGTTGAATAATCAGTATTGACCTGATGACTGTCATCACAACTGCTTCAAATCTTTGCCAAAATAGCGCCAGAGGCACGTGAAATGGTGTGCGAGGCCGAGAATCCGCCGCCCCACGCCGATGGCCCGGACTGCAGCAATTTCGAACAAAGTCCCATTACAAAGCGCGCCGCCTGTTTCTTTTTCAAAATGATGAAATACCCCGGATTCCTGTACTGAGACGGTGGATCGCTCACCTTCTTGTAGATTTCGGGCCTTGTTTCATGGTTTGTTGTGAGGGAGTAAGAATCGTCCTGTAAGTGTGAGTAAGAGAGAAGAACCAAAAAGATGAGGGCGCATCAGGCTCTCCGATTGGCTGGACGACTGCAGCGGCCGCTTCCGTCACCCAGACAAGCATCAGCGATTCTGCTCTCCTCTTCCTTCTCATCCTCGTCGTCTTCGTCATCACCAGCTTCAGCCGCAGCTTCATCCTCCGCAACGATATCACAAACGCCCCGGCCCTCCAATCCGGCCCTCAACTTCCCCTGCCTCGACGCAATCGAGTCCCGCTCCGCTCGGCTCAGCGCCGATTCCAGCTCCGCTTCCCGGGCCGGCCTCTCCTCTTCCTCCTCCTCTTCATCTTCATCTGCCGGCCCCGAGCCCTCGTACACCTCCGGCGACACCCTCAACTACCACTGCCGTGATCCGCTGCTGCTCGACTGGGGCGGCGTCCTGCCCTCCTTCAACATCGCCTACGAGTCGTGGGGCCGCCTCAACGCCGACAAGTCCAACGCCATCCTCCTGCACACCGGCCTTTCGGCGTCTTCTCACGCCCACTCGACAGAGGCCAATCCCGCCCCCGCTGGTGGGAAAAGTTCATCGGCCCCGGAGCCCCCCTGGACACGGACCGCTTCCACGTCATCTGCACCAATGTCATCGGCGGCTGCTACGGCTCGACCGGCCCCGGCAGCGTCGATCCGGGCAACGGCGAGAACTACGCGACCCGGTTCCCCATCCTGACCATGCAGGACATGGTGCGTGCCCAGTTCCGCCTGCTGGACCACCTCGGCATCGGCCGTCTCTACGCCAGCGTCGGCTCCAGCATGGGCGGCATGCAGTCCCTGGCCGCCGCGACGCTGTTCCCGGACCGCGTGTCTCGTGTTGCCACCATCAGCGGCTGTGCCAGGAGCCATCCGTACAGCATCGCCATGCGCCACACGCAGCGCCAGGTGCTCATGATGGACCCCAACTGGAACCGCGGCTTCTACTACGGCCGCGTGCCTCCCCACGCCGGCATGAAGCTGGCCCGCGAGATCGCCACCGTCACCTACCGCTCCGGCCCCGAGTGGGAGCAGCGCTTCGGCCGCCGCCGCGCCGATCCCAGCAAACCTCCCGCTCTGTGCCCAGACTTCCTCATCGAGACGTATCTCGACCACGCCGGCGAGAAGTGGTGCCTGACCTATGATCCCAACAGCCTGCTGTACGTCAGCAAGGCCATGGACCTCTTCGACCTCGGCTACGAGAACCAGGTGGCCACCCAGGCCCGCCGCAGAGCTCGCCAAGATGCCCTCGCCACCGCCTCGTACTCTCCCTCGGAATCCGCCGCCGACCCGACCTGCAGCCTGACGCTCCCCAACGAGCCGTACCAAGAGCAGCCCGACTCGTCTTCAGCCAGCGATGCCTCCGAGGCCCTCTCAGCACCCGTCAGCCCAGCATCCTCTCGCCCCCCGGCCGACCTGATCCATGGCCTGTCTGCCCTCCGCGACATCCCCACGCTCGTCATGGGCGTTGCCAGCGACATCCTCTTCCCGGCATGGCAGCAGCGTGAGATTGCCGAGTCTCTCCGCCTAGGTGGGAACCGAAACGTCACGCACGTAGAACTGAGCGAGGAGACGAGCTTATTCGGACACGACACGTTCTTGCTGGACTTGAAGAACGTAGGAGGCAACTTGAGCTTGTTCCTCGACTAAAAAAAGGTGTAAAAGAGCCAATGTGTATGATAGAAACATGAAACATGGAGAGCCACTTTTGTTAACCAATGTATTTTTTTGTATGTTTTTTTTTGCCTCCTGAAACAACAGTTAGTATGTTCGGGATATCTTGCGTTTTTTAGCACACATGACTTTGTTGGATACAATGTTGAAGAAAAAAAACAATTCCTTTTTTTTTCTTCAAAAAATTCCATGCATATTACATGTTCGTGCGCCAAAATCCTCCGGCATACTAATACAAGTCCTTCTCAGAAGAAAAAAAAAGGGGGGAAGAATAATCACTCCTTCCCACAAGTAGACTGACAATCTCTGCGGCAATCGACTCAAATAACTAGTCCAGACTGGCAATTATCTAATAAAAACTTCTGTACAGGCAGAAAAAAAAACGAGCGACGAGAATGAAATATCAAGGTCAACGCTTGCAAAAAGCATCACAAACAAATCCTACTCCATTCATCCCATGTCAACACGGTCGTTAAGTACACCCAATGATCCAGCCACAAAAACAGACAAAGAGAGAGAGAGAGAGAGAGAGCGAGAAGTAAAGAAAAGAAGTGGACAAGAGCAATGGATAAGGAAAACTTTTTTTCAGATAAATGTCGATCCGGATGGAGAATACAGGCTATTCGGCGTCAACGAGCCCTGTATCAGCCTCACCACGAAGAAACCAGGTGCGAATTGCGGTACGTCCGGTTCCTTTTTCCTTGCCTCCCTCTTCTTCCCCTCCTCCACCTCCATGTTTTCAGCCGAGTCCAATGACTATCCCGAACATGGCTCTAGCATTTGGCGAGTTATTTTTATGCTTTATGCTTTTGCTTTTTGCTTTCGCGACCCTTCAGTTGTTGGCTGGTTTGCTTCTACCACACCTTCTCCCTTTAGCGGATGTTGTTGGTTGCTAGATCCTATGATGGAGACACACCCTCAACCCTCTTGTTTGCCTAGACACCATCATACTTACACGTGCTGAGACAGGCTTGTGGCTGACGCTTGCTCCAGGACGGTCATTCTATATCTGCGCCCGGCCACTAGGCCCCTCTGGCGAAAAAGAACGAGGCTCTGAGTGGCGTTGCGGTACTTTCATTTGGAGTAGCGACTGGAACGGGTCACCATCGTAGCAGAGCGTCGGCTGTATTCGAGCTTGGACGCATCTGCGTACTGGGCTACAGGTTCCGCGGCATTTTCTTTCCAATTAGAGCACAGCGCTTTGCTTGTCACTGCAACTGTTTTGGCGGCATTGGACTCGTATCCATGGTGTCCCGAGATGCTGACTGGCATCCGTAATATTCCTCTTTACGAAAATCTACGGGATGCCCGGTGGCGTTGATGCGAAGAGAGTAGAGGTCTATTGATAGAGTGTCTATGTTTGAAGTAGACGAGTAATGAATCTGGTATCGGCATTTGCTGGAGGAGTAGACCTGGGATATTTAGTGACAATGTCTGGACAAGTACATCTGGAACACGACCCTTTGGGAGACTGCTATATGTGATGCTGTAGAATTGAGATGAAGGAGTCGTGAAATCTGAGTATCTGTTGTCCTGCTACCTAATTGCTCTATATGGCTAATCAACAGGAATGAAACTTGAGTCGAACTAAGACTACCAAGTACTTCAGGCGGACGCGTGATCTTGTGGTGACCAATCCTCCTCGAGTGCAGCGATGTCCCCAGTCTGCCTCCCCTGCCTCTTCTTCGCTTGAGGCTTCCTCACTCTGTACTTGTAGTCTGGGTATTTTTGTTTGTGATTGCGCTTCTCTTGTTCTGCCAAATCGTTCCAAAACTTCTTCTCATGGGGTGGCTCGCTTTTCCACTTCGCAGAGATGAGAGTCGCTGAAAGTAACACTGTGTTAGCCACTGTAGATACTGAGGCTGTTGGGTATCGAGGCACACTTACAAAGCTCTGATGCCGTTATGCCCGGATAACATTTGGTGAATTCTGCGGAAAAAAACTGGCGGTATAGAATCCAGCTGTTGCGAGGGCGTGGAATGCGTTTCGCTTCGGGCTCAGCATTGCTGGGAATATTCAATCTGGGTTCAGATTTATCTGGAAAGCATTAGAGACAGCCTTCTCTGTGTAACATTCCTATTGTGCGCTTACCACAGAGGAAATGGAATACGCCGTAGTTAGATGTGTTCACGGTGGATCCTTCTGGGATTGGGCAGAGCCTGAACTTTTGCAGTATTTCATCGTGGAAAACTCTGACCGGCTGTTGAACTTTGCGGCTATTGGGGGTAAGAGCATGATCATGATCGTTGTTGTGAATTCATACCTGAAATTCTCGGCGACTGTAGTGACCAAATCCAGGTCAAAAGCTTCTGGAATGAAAACATGAACATTGTTCTGAGACTCGCATCTCACGAATGTCATTGGGACATCTGGTAGAGTCTCTTCAGCCTGATCATTAATATATCTTGGCTGCATGTTGCCTCGCGAGCGAAGCAGTAGAATTTTAAAGACGATTTGTTGGTTGCGAGAGTTGCGCTGTAGACAGGCTTTCTTTGTGTAGGTATATGCAGTAGGAGGTACTAAGTTAATGATTCAGAGTTGTGGGGGTGCGGAGGGAAGAAGGGGGGGTCAACGAAAAGTGAAGTAAACCTGAAAACAGGCGAAGTGAAACAGTAAATGGCAGCCCGGGGAAAAAAAAACCTTAAAAGGTAAATTACCAACATTCACCCAATATCACGATATCAATTTCCTTCATTCTCATCTAATTTTTCTCGCACCAACGTTCATCCCTCATCATGGAGAATATTTGCAGTTTTGAGCCTATGTGGAAGGACTTTGAGGCTGATGTTCCTCAGAAGGATATTACCAGGATTCGGCTTAAATCTCTCGAGATATTCCTTCGCGAAAACAAATTTCTGGACACTGAGCAGCCACCCAGCCTGGAGTGTATGTATTTTGACACCCATTCCGAGATCAAGGCTAATACTAATAAATTTAGATATCATCGCCGCATCTTTGGAGATTATGAATCATCTTCTATGTTTTTGGCAAGGTGATAATCCTATTATCGCAAAAATCCGCACTGTCGCCGTTCAAACAAAAAGCGAGCCAATAATCGCTGTTCAAGGAGCGATAGCACTTTGGTACACAAACTGCATGTCAATATTTGTGAGGGACATTCATCAAGGTGTATCCTCAGAAGAAGAAATCACAACCTTCGACGATGGGACAATTATCGCAACTTGGAATAGAGAGTATGCTGCAGAATGCCATTACGCTGGCAACTTGGGATTACTGGCAATGCTTTTGACAACAGAGATGTGGCTACCCCCGGCAGACCACAAACTACAAGTAGCGTCACTGATATCCTGCGCCGCCACAACCATGCTTTTTGCCACTTATATGATCTCTTCACGGATGCCAGCATACCATTCCTGGAGTTCTGCACTCTCTGCATGCCCTAACAACAAAGGATTCACATTATTTCTTCGCTCAGCCTGGAGGCTAGCTCAGAGGAGTGTCGATATGGGGGGATCTCTCCCTGGCACCGATTTTGGTGCTCATATTGACGAAATCAGGCTATCTCGCAATGGAAAGATACTTCTCAGCAAAGTCGGGCGAGCTGATTGGGCTAAAGCTCCTTTCTGGCATCCTTGTAAGAAGACACCCGGTTCTCATTGGAACAAATGGATAAAAAATTTATGTCGACCTGTTTTCCCGAAATCAACGCACAAAAAGAAACAAGACATTTGCATTGTTTTCCGACTCCCAAGTTCTGCAGCATTATTGACCGCGGTGTTTGGCGAGTATTACTCTACTCTCCGAACCAGATTCGATCAGGTAATTCTCCCAAATTCCACTATTGGGGAAAATCACCTCTGACACAAATCTTTTTAGACAAACCGCCGACGATCTCGGAAAACGCCAGACGAGTGCAAGAATCAGTTCAGTTACTTGGCAATGCAAACTGGTTGTGAATATCCGTGCTTCGTTCCTGCTCTAGAAGTAAGTTTCTTCAGGCCAGACCATGACACCTAAATCTAACTAGATTACCAGACGGCTACTTCAGTAAATCATTTGGACCAAGAGTATCTATACAACCTACCTATGGTAAGATTTGACTCTACAATTCATCATTACACTGTGAAAAGCTAACAACAAGTCTGATCTTAGGTCAAGAAGCCAATTTCTGATGCGAGTGGCAATTTGACACTTCCTTTCTTGACTACAGCAATTAGGGCGCTTCGATTTAGAGAAGACCCCGATGAAATTGAGCAGAATCTCTTTATGATGACTTTTCCGCTCACAGTTTCCTTGCCGCTCTGAATGGCGCAGCAAATGTATTACAGACTGGCACTACTTTCGCGGGACATCCGCTGATACATACCATAATGCAAGATAGATGGAATTGACTGCTTGGCTTTGATTCAATGTATGCTAAATCCCAGCTCTCTCCTCTTTTTCGTTCGGGATCTGAGCACCTAGGTAGGGTGTGTGCGTTTGTATCCTAGATCTCAGCTGGGGGTGAATGACATTTGACCCACTGCGCCACCAAACACACCCCCTCCCCTTGCTTTGCTAGTTCACTTTTCACTCACACGCCGTTCTGTATTGTTGTTAGGCCAAGAAATGCCAACTCCCCACTAGGCACTCTCAACTCTCACCCCGTTGCCATAAACACACACCCTCCTCTTCCCTCTCAACTCTCCTTTCTATAAACCCCATCAATCTCCTCCAAGCTTCCCCAATCAATCACATCCAATTCCAAGAAAAATATAGTTTTCATCATACCTCAAGCCAAGATGATGTCAAGAGAGGAATTAGAGAAGCATCTGTCAGTGTTGCGGACAGAGGAGATTCTGCGTTTTCTCAGAGACGATACGTTACTGGAACTCGCGAACACGTATTTTGCATCCCTCGGGATGAGGTCAAAGCAGAATGATGCCAAAGAGTCTACTTCCATGGATACATCGCCATCATCGTTCATAAACCAACACTCAGGAGAACCTACCCCCGATAGGGCCAAACGCCCCTTGAACGCATTCATGGCTTATCGAAGTGAGATCTCCTACAATTTCCCCTTCACAGCATCTATTGCTTCTACTTTCATACTCTATTTCGTACTATCTTTCATACCATCTATTGTTTCCTCTTTCATAATATTGACTAACATACCTGGTCCCTAATAGGTTACTACTTGAGACTATTCCCCGAGGTTCAGCAAAAGACTGCATCTGGCTTTCTCACAACTCTCTGGAACAAGGACCCTTTCAGAAATAAGTGGGCTTTAATCGCTAAAGTCTATTCCTTTGCGAGAGACCAACTCGGCAGAGATAAAGTCTCCCTATCTTACTTCCTCAATGTTTCATGCCCTATCATGAAGATCATCGAGCCTTCTATTTACCTCTCCGCTTTCGGCTGGTCGGTGGAAGACGAGGCCGGAACCCCGAAGCTCTCACAACAAGCTGGCAGCACCATCCAACCGATCGAGTCAGACGATTATCCCAATACTGAAAATGACCTCCTAGATGCAATAATAAGCGTTGGCTACCTACCTGACGATAGTATCAATCTTATGGAACGAATGAGCGCGAGTAGCAGCGGCATCATGACAACCGCAACCGCAACCGCAACCACAGCAGCAACCACATCAGCCACTACAGCCATTGTTGCTACGGCAGAAAAGACAGACTTCATGAAAGTTATCGAAGCAGACCCATTTCAAGCAGCCAAGGAGCTTCTAGGAACACATTACGAAGAAAAAAGAGTGCCAATTCTAGGAGTCAAGTCTCACTTAGTCGATGATCTCAATGCGGTGAATCACCTCCCGCTGCAGTTCGCATATCCAGACCCTCGACAGCTTTACAATTATGCTTACGCATCCTCTGCACCTACACAACAATATCAGACTGAGATGCCGCAAATGGGCTATTTCGGGATGACTGACAGCGACACGATTGATGTCGACAATCCTTGGGACATCGATAAGATGCTGGGCTACCAGGAGAACGAAGGCGAGAGAGGTATGTTGCCTTATGCGATTTATATTTTGACATTTTGCTAATATTCAGAAGACGCTGGCGTACCCCCTAACAACCAATACAACCCACACAACGAGTTTTATTACACCTTTTGAATTGGGTGACCAAATTATACGATGCACGGCGCTCGCATTCCATTACGTCAGGTATTCGGGGAAGAGTGAGCATTGGCCATGGTTCTTTATTTGACATTCTAGCCATAGGCTTGTACAATAGTTTAGGGAAAACAGGAAGCTGGAATCACTGGGAGGGGCGAGCATGCAGACTAGGAGAGTAAAGGCAGCAAGCCCTGGGACTGGTTTCGATATGATATTGCATGTAATGATACCCAACGCAATTCAAACACTCTTGATGGATGCGTCATATAGTTGAATGCATATAAGTCTGATTTCTATGGAAATGCTCACAGAGCAACTATAACCACACACGTTGATTGCGGTCAGCTATAGTGGGAGTCCGCAGACGGTGATCGTGAGTACTTAGTGAAGTTGGATCGTGGCCTTTGGACAACGACGTCATTCAGCTGAGAACACCTTGCTCGACCAAGATGACATTGTTTAAACAAGAATACACCAGCTTACTCGATGAAGAACATTTTGATTGTGAACACCGTTGAATGGTGTTGCCTTGTTCAATCATGTCATCTAGCTTTGCAGCTTCGAAGCTTCGCATGGCAATGAAGCAGAAATTGTTTCCCGCTCATACATGTTGGATTAATCGTTTGTATGGAATCAGTCCAATATGTTGCTGCTGCTGATTCACCACTGAATATTCTCGCCCTTCCTGTTCTTCAGCTCCCCCTCCTGTGTTTCTTTTGTTGTGGGTGTCTCTTCAGCTCCATTTGTTGCCCACACTCTCTCGATGCAGAGCTCAAAGGGTCCTTCCACGCGATCCGTCAGCCCAATGCCTACACTATGGACCCTTTGTCTCAAAAGCTCTGCTTGTGGCTCAACCACGAAGCCATGGTTTGTGCGTACAAAGTCATTCCACCGAATTAGAATCGTTTCCCATTGCCCGGGGCGCTTTGCGAATAGCCGATGCTGATGTAGGTCTGTCGGCTCAACACTCTCTGTCTGTACATTGACATAATATGCCCTGCCGTCGGATTTGATCCGCAATGCGAGATATGTGTAAGGGTCTATATCCCAAACAGAGCGACCAAAGACTGTGGGCAGCTGATCTGGTGTCCGAAACGCGGCATAGCCTGTCCGCTGAATTGCCAGGCGATCTGGCGGGAGTGAGGTTGAGATGTGGCCGTAGAAGCGTGCGGTGGGACGGCGGGGAGGAGGAAGTCGAGGAATGGATAAAGTCGAGACTGCTAGTGGAGGAGCCACCGATCAATTTGTCGGACATGACAATGCAGTTGCTCACGGAATCGGCGCTGTGGAAGTCGTAGAGCTCGCGGGGGCCCGAGGGACCCTTGACGGCGTCGAGGTTCCAGGCTGACGAATGCGAGTGTTAGCGACTTCGAGAGCGTTTGAAAAATACGAGGACATGCATATGCCATCAGAGGGCGTGATGCTGGTTACCTATGCTGGAGCGCCTCTTGAGCTCGTCAAAGCTTCGCGCAAGGAAGCTCTTTGCAAGAAGAGGCTGCGTGGCTCTCATGATGGGCAAACAAGCGTATCGACGACAGTAACAGCGGACGAGCCAATCGGCTCACCTGAAGTTGAGTAACATGAGAGACTCTCCGCTGTGATTTAGGCGGCAGAGGAATCTTTCAGCCTTGCATATGATCGCGAGAGACAATGTGCAGCGTTTTGGGGTTGAGAGAAGGAGCCGATCTTGAAGAGGCTAGAGATTCACACATGGCAGACAGGTGTGGATTTTAGCTTTTTCGGAGAAACCTGGCCATTCTAACACCCCGCACAGGGTATGCCGGCGTCTGGATTATCATTAATCCACAAATTTTCATCCAACCGCAGAAGTTCAACACCTGGACCAGCTTTTTGGAGATTGTCTTGGTGGGATGATGACGATGCATGTATGCTGATAATCGACTAGAATTCCTTTGAAGAAAGGCGGAAGAAGTCTCTTCCACTGTGTCACTTGTACGATCCGAGTCAAGACCATGTCTCCCACCTCCGCAATGCGCTCAATCGCGGCACCGGCCCTTCGCTATGGCACTGCGAGTAATCTTCCAAGATGCGCCGCAAGGCCATTGACCGCGCACATGCTTCGACAATATGCGACACAGCCATCAAGGAGCAGGACAATGAGAGAGATGGATCGTGCGGCTCGTGCCGGCTCAAGCAGGATGACAAAAGAGCAGAGCATCTCGC
Source organism: Trichoderma pleuroti (assembly GCA_001721665.1). Classification (NCBI taxonomy): domain Eukaryota; kingdom Fungi; phylum Ascomycota; class Sordariomycetes; order Hypocreales; family Hypocreaceae; genus Trichoderma; species Trichoderma pleuroti. Next base: position 46,043 of record MDJU01000095.1, on the reverse strand, counting down.
AGTTGCAGAAAATGGCAAACGCAGAGTACTTTAAGGATGGAGGGGGTCCGCTGTTTCCAGGTTCGCACATGCCCTTAATTCTTTAACCATCTGCTTCCTTTTTTTTGCTCCCTTTCTTTCAGGTTGTGTCGTGATGGAATTGAACTGTGCCATTTCATATTTCTACCATGGTAGGCGATCTAGTTGAATGCGCTCTGGCTAACACAAAGCTCTCTCTCGTTAGGCACATTTGTAACCCTCCCGTTATCTCGTCTGCCGCTAAACCCTGCGGATTTTGCGCAATATCAATGGAGCAGGCTAAGGCATTGGGTGATTGAAACCGTTTCCTTGCTCAATTTTAAGCTGAAGTCCATGCCAAACTGGACGACTCGACCTCAGTGGAAAGCCCGCCGCGGCAAGATTGCGCCTACGGCCAAGGCTTTATATCAGGAAGTGTTGGAGGCTTTTGCCGCTGGAGACAAAGCGACACTCGAAAGAATATGCGTTAATGACTTTGCAAAGAAGCTCATTGCGGCGATAGACCGCCGAAATCCCCGAGAGCGAGTTCACTTCGAGGTTACCAAGTACAACAGCCCGCTCTTCTATCCCAAGCGAACTGCACATCAGATCCACCAAATCAACATGTACGACAAAAATCTCATGACTGAGCAAGCCGTTGTTGCCATTTCATCCACCCAGCAGGTGTCTCGATATGATGCGTCTACAGGGGAGACGATTCCTGGCAGCGTTAAGATCCAAGACAAGGTGGAATATGTGGTGCTTTCCAGACAGGTCAATGCAGTCACATTTGAATCAGACGCATGGAGGGTTTGGGGCACGACATCCCCTACAACCTTGGAAGCATATCTGGAAGAGAAGGAAGCTATCGACAAGGAGCAGGCAAGACGAGCCGGATGGAAGCCAGCTTCCAAGTAGCGGCTTAGGTTGTTAGGTGGTAAAACAAAGGGGGCATGTTCATGTCATTAACGGGTGTGTGGCTTGTAACGATATTGACGTAGAAAGGGCTGAAAAATGTAAAGTAGGTACCTAGGTAAAAAAGGAATTGGGCCAGTTCATGTATTAGTAGTACTAAAGAATTAAAGTAGGAGAGCGGAATATATTAGAGACATCTTAATAAGGCAGCATACAAGTCGATCAGTTTGAGCGCGATTTGCTGACTGACTGAACGCTTGACTGCACTTTGTTGTCGGCTTTTCGATAAGGTGTCTTAGAAGGCAGCCGACGCAATTCATCGTGGCACGACGACGATGGTACGTTCCACGCAAGATGACATTATAAGTGTTTATAACCCAATTTACTTTGGAGTCTCCTGTATAAACTACATTGGCACATATCTCTGTGGGATTATTTCAAGGGCCGTCTACTTGACAGGAGGAACTTTACAGGTGTACGTTGATATTACCTAGTAGTCTAGGAGTGTTTTCCAAGATTCTTTGATTCGCAAGTCATATGCCTGTTGTTCATTCACAATCATATCTTCAGCACCCACTAGATGATTTTCGAATTCTACGATGACAACTCCATACTTTTTTTCAATCAATTTCGATGCATGTTGCTTTGGACATTCATCACTAATGCTATTGGCAGCTTTACTTGGCCTTTCCCCCAATCCCAGGGAGTTGACGGTTGCTACCAAGAGTGGTGCCAACTGTAGGCCGTTTGGCTGTCAATTTCTTGCCATCTGCTGGCACTGCTGTGATTGGGTTTCCGGGCAACCAATCAGTCAATCTCCAATACATATGATGTTTACCCCCCCTCTCCACTTCACTTCCAATCCTCAACTTTTCAATCGCCCACCTTCAATCGCCATTCCCAAAGGCCAAGCCTCGTCCGGATTCGCGAGTCTTCCATCACCAGTTTCCTCCCAAGACAGTTCAAAGCTGCTCTCTGGATCATCTGTTGCTTAGTCGTTCCTTCACGTTCATTCTTCTCTCGTTCTTGAAGAAACCCAGTGGCATTTTGTCTGCTCAACTCCATCAACGCCGATTTTAGGACTGTTTTAATCGCCTCAGGTATTGTCACTCTTTATTTTACCCTCTTTAAAAAAGCAAGTGCCCACTAAGTAGTAAATATGACCTGTGTACACACCTGCGGATACTACTAATGCCTTTCTTCTCTTCTTCTATTTCTACCCTCCCTCTCCCCTTTCCACTTCAAATTCTAGCTTTGCCTCCGCCCTTCTGTTTCACCTTTTTACTCTTCTCCTATCCATCTCTCCTCTGCTATTTTCTTCTTGTTCTCACGCTACTACTATTTCCATTTTCTTCATTCTCGATAACATCTCTTTCTTTCTAGCACGAATATTGACACACATCGCTGCAGAAAAGCAAAATGCCAAGCGCACTCTTCTCTCCGCCACCCAAAGAAGACGCTCATGAAGGCCTCGTCCTTCGACGTCCTTCGTCAGCTTTCTTTTGAACAAGAGAATGCTTTTAATTGCAGTAGGTTGCATGAAAGATGTTCTCGCTTCCTTCTTCCAAGTCACTAAAAATGCATAGGCCCAAGTGGCTTGCCCAAGCAGGATAACGCGTCAGTTATGCCCAAGCCTTCGATTTCGCGAAAAAGATCTCTCACCAAATTCTAACAACTTAAAGCCCTAGGCGACCTGCCTCGTCCGGCAACTTGATTGCCCAGAGTGCCAAGCGTGCTGAGCATGAAAGGTATTCGTGCCTTTGCCCTCAGCCTTGTGTCCGTAATTTCTCATGCTGTATACTAAACTTATTTGTCCAGCTCACTTGCCTTTCAAGTTGGAAATGCCAACAGTGACGACGTGTTTACTGATCTACCAAACCCAGGAACGGAGTGTAGGGCTTCATCCTCAAAGGGGGGTGAGCGTAGCGCTGAGGAGGCTTCCACTGGAAGTGAAGAACAGGCTTCGCAAACAGACGGCAACTGGTCTCTGGTTCCTCGTGAGCCTCTTCAAGTTGATGCTCAGAATATATATCCATCGTCAGCCTGTGTATTTGTCGCCAAGTAAGTTGCTGTTACAGCACAAAAGCCCCATCCTCGAGCGTTTGCTAACCAACACTTGCAAGTCTAACTCAAGCTTTTGACGACCAAAAGCTGGAATTTGAAGTTACCAAATACTTCTCGCAATTTGGCACAGTCTTTGTCAAGATCCGTCGAGACAGTCGTCAGATGCCGTTTGCTTTTTGTCAATTCACGGTAAGCAGGAACAGAATGTCTGATTTGACAAGCGCATGCTATTTGCTAACCTACAACTCATTTACAGTGTGATGCTGATGCTGAGCACGCTGGAGAACACGGCAACGGTGCTGTTATACTCGGTCGCCCTTGTCGCGTCGAAAAGGCCACTGCTAATTGTAGCTATATCACCCCTATTCAGTCGTATCAAGATGACGAACTAACCACAATCCTTCATAGCATGCTTTGTCGTCTACAAGCTCTCTGGAGCTGAGACGACTAGGGAAGAAGCTGTCAACCTTCTTGGTGTACTGGGACCAATTTCCAAAGCATATCCTCTAGATACCAATGGTCATAAGACGGAGAAATTCCCCCCTGCTATAGTCGTTCACTACAAACGCTATGACTCTTCGCGATCTGCAACAAAGGTATGCAATGTCTGCTGACTGGTTTTTCCTTCTTTTTTTCAGATTGAACTATATCGGAATCGAGCTAACGTCTGCTTCCACGGTTATAGGCCTTTGAGGGCCACCCCGTTTTCCGTGTTGACGCATACGACCCCAAGGCTGAGACTCGACAGCAGCACAAGAAGAGCGACCAGCAGAGCTATGCCCAGTACGAGAAAGACCGGCGATCGGCATATTTTGGCAACTTGCCTTTGAATATGACGGCGGATATTTTGAAGTCTCTGGCAAGCCAGTGTGGCCAAGTGCTCTGTGCTGAAATTGCGACGAAGGAAATTCCTCAAGTTGGCGGCAGAAGTAGGTCTACCTATGCACGTTTCCCGCTCATGAAGAGAGACTAATTGTTGAGTTTAGTTACCAGAACTTGCTTTGGATTTGTTGAGTTTGTTCGGCCCGATTCTATTGATAATGCCATCACGAATTATGTGAGTTGGCCCGTCTTTTGACACAATTAAGCGACCATCACTAACACTCCCCGTAGCACCGCAAGTCTCTTGATGGCCATATTATCAAGGTTGAAAGGAAGCGCTCACGAATGTTTAATGGGCCCTCTTATGCTACCAATGGTTCCCAAAGAGGACTATTTGCTGGCGTTCCGTCGACTTGGCATGGGATCAAAGAGAGCAACGGCACTGGCAATCGAGTTATGAATGCTAACACTTTCATCCCTCCCAGCCCAGGACTTTTGGAGACACATCTGCCAATTAGCTCTGACCATGAGAAAGAGAATATGGCCTTTCTCCCAAAGTCAGATGGGTCTCATCTTGTTTCTCGAACAAATGCTGGACAAGTTACCCACTCCGTCACCACCGCGCCAACCATTAGCAATGAAAGCCCTACTCCCTTTGTTCGTTTGCCAATTAATCAGAAGTACAGCTCTATTGGGGGCAAAGCGGAAATGCGACAGGAGAAGTTGATTGACAATGCCGAAGTAAGAGAAGAAGAAAGAGGATCAAAGGCTATCCAAACCGCGCACGAGCCAGAATTTTATCCACATGACAGTTACCGAGGCAAATTAGAGGAGCATCTCCGCGATTCCAAGAGCGTCGAATCTATGCATAGCGCAACAAAAGACGACAAGGTGGCTCTGAAAACTCCAACCAAGTCTCCAATGAAGACCGCTGCAGAGCCTTCCCCAGCGTATAGTACTGAGCCAGCGGCACCTTGCTTCTACCCAATCATTCAGCCTTATGCCTATTCGCCTTATGGATTTCACCCACTCCAATCATTGATGGCTCACCCCATGACGCCTCAGGGTGGTCCTCTTATGTACAACTCGTTCGGACAGTCGTACTTTTCCCCCGCACCATATTCCGATATGTTCACCATGTATCCATTGATGCAACAATATCCAACTGCTACGGTGGAAACTCCTACTCGCCCTTCTACATCATCTCACGGCGTCGGAAATTTACAGGAAGAGTGCCGGAATGAAGCATACGGAATGTCTCCAAAGGGCGGTCAAAACACCGGCAGAGAGGACAAGAGAAGAGCTGATTGAATTGGTGCCATTCAACAGAGCCATGGTCTTCATGGCCATCAGCATTTTTTTCGTTTCTTCCTCATTTAATTGTCGTATCTGCTTCTTTTTTCTTTGACATTTGTCTTCTAGTTGTTGTTGTTGTTGTATTTGCGCTAGTTGTGCATTTTCTCTTGACCTTTTTCTCAATAAGAGTCAAATGCTCACCGTGTTTTTCCATCACCATTAGGTGTATCTTCTTTACATAGGTAGCAATATGTTGCCAAGGACAACTGCCAAATGTACAATCTATTATCTGAAGGATTTCATTAGCCTCTAGCCCTTATCGCTGTTCTCTTACAATGCACGTCCACTTAATTTCTCACAATAACAGCAGTAGCTACCTCGTTCTCGGATATTTGAGACGGATAAGGGTGTATGATGTATAGTCCATGCCACCGTTCTACTATTCCACTACAGATGTTCAACCAACATACATAACGACAGCGAATTTGTCAAGGACAGATGGGCTACGACAGTTCCTCTGCTTCCTGACCCTCCCACCTCCTTACTTGGCATAAAAGGCGCAATAAGCAGTACTTGTAGTATGTTCTTTCTAACGGCCCTTGCTTCAATTTTCCCAGCCGTAATAGGGGAGATAAATAATCTGGAGGCTCCCATTCACACTAGGAGACGTCCACCCCTCACATCCATCTCGATGCGCTTCTAGCCCGCCTCTTCCCATTTCAATATCTACTGAAATTTAACAATACGGACCTGACAAGCAGTTACGATTTCTCTCTCTCTCTCGCATATATTAGGAGGCTAGGGGAAAGGGAAGAGGCTGGCTTGGTTATCTTGGGTTTGCGGTCTGAGGCGTCTCAACGAAGATGAGAATCGGGTGCTTGCAGTTTGCACCCCAGGTGGGCGATGTTGACAACAATCTGAACCGTGCCGATGCAGTGCTTTCCAAAGCAAATCCAGAAGATCTGGACCTCCTTGTCTTGCCTGAGCTGGCCTTTTCTGGTATGAATGACCCTATATCTGCCCGCTGAGCTCTCACCTCGTATATTACCGCAACAAAACACACCGAGCGAGTTTGGTAGATGATCTGATTTCCACTAGGCTACAATTTCAAGTCGCTGCAGGACATCTCACCGTTCCTTGAGCCCTCTGGCTCAGGCATTACTGCGCTGTGGGCTCGGACGATGGCCTTGAAGTACAACTGCACCGTTACTGTTGGATACCCGGAGAAAGTCGACGTGTCTCCCAAGTGGCCCACTGGCCCCGAGTACTACAACTCGGCCATCGTGGTGAATGGTGATGGCGAAACAATTGCCAATTACCGAAAGTCCTTTCTTTACTACACAGATGAGTCATGGGCGTTGGAAGGGAATCGTGGATTCTACGATGGATATATCCCAGGACTCGGCAATACTTCTATTGGCATTTGTGAGTCTACAGACAAACCCTCGTTACTGTTCTAGGCAACATCTTACTGACAGCATGTTACCAGGCATGGACATCAAGTAAGTCAACAGGTGTTGTGATTTAACGTGTGCTAATTTATATTTCTTAGTCCCTATAAATTTGAAGCGCCATGGCACGCATTCGAGTTCGCCTTTCATATTCTCGAAGTCGAATCCAATCTAGTCATCGTTTCCATGGCATGGATGACCAGAGAGGATCGCCGCCACTACAGCCGAATGCCCAATGAGCCAGATATGGATACATTGACATATTGGGTCACGCGATTAGAACCCCTTATCCGCTCTAATAACGAGGACGAAATTATCGTCGTCTTTTGCAATCGTACTGGGGTCGAGGATGAAGTGACATACACAGGTACCAGTGCTGTTATAGGCATACAGAAGGGAGAAGTGAAAGTATATGGTCTGCTGGGGAGAGGGGAAAAGGACTTGCTGGTCGTGGACACGACCAACCCGCCTTATGCCAAGATGGTTTATCGACCAAACGCCAGTGCTTTGAACAAACCTGTTGGCGAGCTTGAACTGCCTGTTCATGCCAATGGCCAGACCCCAGATACTTCCGGGGTGATGCCCGCCTACCTGGATGATGCCTCGGTATACACCACGACACGTCATGGTATTGGAGCTCTAGAGCCGAACGGCGTGAACGCTTCTACGGCCCAGAAGTCACCGCTTACCGACAAACAGACATCTCCCCTTCAGTTCACTGGACAACCTCCCGCCAAGCAAACAGCGAAGCGACGAGCGCCTTCTATCTCGATCCCGCCCCCGTTCAAATCAGCCGATCATGGTCAGGCGACTAATGCAGCAGATGGCAATATTCCGACTCCTTCTGCCCCTAGCCCAACGCCCATGGCCGTTCGTCCAAGACTCGTTATTCCGCAGTCACCAATCTCGACGTCAAATCAGCAAAATTTGGAGGATAACCTTGCAAGCGCAACTTCCATAAGATCTGCACAGTCGATACAATCAGTCAAGTCCAATGAATCAGAGGTCTCAACGCAAACCATTCGTTCCAATCCAAGACCACCAGAAGACAGCACGCCATATCCTCACAGCGGCCTTCCCCTGAGCGGATATCCCTCAAATTCCTTCCAGAATGACTTTGAGCGACGCATCTATGGCGGCAATGTGACCATTAGTCATGGCGCAGATTCATTCTCTCCGACAACTCCGTTTGCTGCGTCTACGGCGTCTCCCCGTTGGTTTTGGCGACCACACGACAGCATAATTCGGACTCCAGTCGTTGGTGGAGAGTGGACTCCCAGCACGCCGGTCGGGCGGAAAGCAGAGCCTTTTCCATGGGCAGCAATCAAGAATATCACCCCCGTACCGAATCCAACGAGCGAGAACGAGAGCATAAACGGCGGTCCAGCGCTACAGCAAACCAGATCCAAATATTCACAGTCTCCGAGATCGAACACATCGTCCAATAGAACTGGAAAGTCGAAATCGTCCACAGAGGCGCAGACGCAGCGCATAAAGTCTCCAAATGGGAAGAATCCTTCAAGGCCCTCGTCGCCAAAGTCACGCAATGCCAGTCGGTCTGGGATAAGAGGCAGATCCGATTCATCACTAAGCCCGCAAAACATCCCGAGCGCGGTATCGCAGCATATCGAGCAAATTTCTCAACGAGCCGAGTCGAGGAATAGATACAGCACAGATTATCATCAAGCCGGGCTAGCCATTGACCGTCCTTTGTCTTTACTCAACCTGGCAAACGATGGCCAACATAGTACTAGAGCAGATTCTGCGATGGATCATCTGATACCCATTGTTGCGAGCCCTAGTCTCTTGGGGCCTGGGACTCGAGCATACATTCCTACGCCCGTGGCGGTAGACTATTACCGAAGTTCTACAATTGGAGCAACTCCTCCTAATCCATACTCACAGGTGTCTGATAATGGCTCCAAGGTGGGAGGTTATGGCAACAACAGTGTCAGCAGTCACCAGGCATTCACCAACGATGCAAAACAAAAGTCAACGACTGCTCTGATCAATCGCGGCGAAACGAAATCGTCACGCTCTGTGAGCAGAGGCCGTCAGCCTAAACGGAGAGCCGCATCTACCGGCGCAGCCAAATTTGATCCACAGTCTGAAAGGGCCACCTCTGCAGACTCCGTGATCAATACGATCCTGCACTCTCGAGTTGGAAAACGACACTCCGACAAGGACTCACAACGCCCACCTGATGGGAGGACTTTTCACACTGAATGCCACCATCAACAGGCCCAGAGTACCCCCAACGAGTCAGAGTTTGAGAGGGTCGAGGTTGTTAGCTGTCCTAGTTGTCCGGTTCATGGTCGCCAACCTGCTTCTGTCGGCGGTTCCTCCAAGCGGTTATCTGATCCCTCCATCCAAAGGAGACATTCTATCCGAGATGCGACATTGAATTTCCAAACTGATACGGACATATGATATAACTGAAGGGCAGAGAGGAACGAAGAAAACGGGAGCGAGTCACGTTTTGACTCAACGAGCCGCCACCACGGATGTATTGATTGGAACGAATGACCGTGTCTCACATTCTGCCGCTCATGGGCAGATGGGTAGAACTGATGCCATTTTTGTCAAAACTACAGTCAAAAATACATCTCCTAAATCTGAGCCAAGATCGACGAAGCCAAAGTTCAATCCTACTACTCCAAGAGCAATGATGTTTCTTCCTGCGGACACTTATATCGACAAATTACCTAAAGCTGAGTTGGGGGATGACGAACAATTGCCAGGCTGGTTCACCGTTGAAAAGAAGGCGCAAAAAGCCGAAGTTGGGTCAAAATCTTGATTCGATATATTGATCATTTTTACAAGCGTGTACCCAGCGTGGCCTTTTTTTTGGGTTATATGGATAAAATACACAGTTTTATAACCACATAACATCTTGTCAGATACCCAATGTATATGAAATTACTTGACGTATCCTCCCTTGCCCCCGATTCTTCTCACCAAAGCCCCCATGGGCATCGATAGTAACATGCACCCGCGCCTATGAGAAGAAGCTTGAGACGCACGGGTTTATAGACATGTCTGGTGAATCTCGTGCTTCGACCAAAGAACAATTTGACATGGAACCAGAGGAGATATTCCATCATCTCAGAATAGAGGTAAAGTCGAAATATAGACATCCACAACGATAGCGCGTCAGGAGATTCACGTAACAGAACCCCGTAAAGAATTTTCCAACCTTCCAACTCCCAAGGAGCTGCGCCTGTCGGACGCAACAAATCAAGGACGTCATGACTTTTAAATATAAAAGTTGCAAATCCAGCCAAAAAAAGGTGCAAGCAGAGATACGGTAATGCCATGTCCAGGGTTCCTGCCACTGGATCCATCGTTGCTCTGATTTGATCTGACAAATATGGATGGAATTCGGTTCATCGGTTGTATCTGGATGTAGATGATGGACAAGATGTGTCAGAATCTGGCAAACATGGTTCGTATAGTCGCCGTGGTGTGAATTGAGGATGATTTCAAGTGGTAAAAAAGATGTGTGTGTGTGAGGGTAAAGAAAAGCAGCAATGCTGGGGGGGGGGATTGCTGTTTATATACACGCACGCAGTGACTGTGGCTTCATCCGACAGAGTTTGGGGAGAAGTTAGATTTGTACTGCAGGGAATTTCCGAGACTACGCCATAAAGACTAAATAGAAGCACTGTGACAATGGAGAAGATGATTAAATTCTACGTGTACTACTTGTGCTCTATTCATATTCTTGCTGCCGTGTTGGACGATGGTGAAGGAGGCCATCGTTGAACATTGTTGGAATTTACACCGCAAGCATAAAATGTAGACAATATGAATGTCCAATCTCATGGTTCGATATACCTGCGCAAACACAACCCTGCATCTACTGCATCTACTGCATCTACTTACTCTTTACTATTACTATACATCACAACATGATGAATACCCAGTACATTACGATATTAGATGCTCGTTTTTTTTTAGCTAGATATGACGCATACGTACAACCCATCAAACAACCAATCTGGGACAGGGTATCCTAAACCGTGCAAAAAGACAAAACAAAACAAACAAAGACACAAGTCCGCCTGGTTCACGACTTGAACGATTGTTTCAATCTTTTTTTTTCTCCTTTTTCTTCCTTTTCCCGGGTTTTTCGTCCCTTTATTTTCTCATTTTTTTTACCTTTTCTCCTTTTTCTCGCCTTTTTTTTTCCTTTTCTCGCTTTTTTCAATATTTTTTTTTTCCATTTTCTTGGTAGTTCAACCTCTCCGGGGGACTCTCTGTAGAAGGAGGTTAAAGTAGCTAATGACTTGCCACTCCAGCACGGCAATCTGGTGCTTGTCTGTATCAGGCCCTGCCACACATTGGCGGACCACAATCAGTGAGAGGCCATTCCTGGCTTGTCGTTGCTGTTGCAGCAGCGGCTGAAGCTGCTGATTGGTAATGGGTTCAACTCTTTGGAGTTCCGGCAGTGTGGGGTATGGGGGGAGGTCCCGCAAGACCTGGTGGACATGACGGAGGTGGATGAAAATCCTCTCCTTGAGTTTCTCGGTAACGTACTGTAGCGCAAAGGCGTTGTTTGTATTCTGATTGGGGAGGCTCATGACGACAAAGTCGGGACCACGGGTGGACCTGAATGGCAGAAGCGTCGCATCGTGCTCCATGATGGAAAATAGTAAATACAAAGTGTTCAACGTGACTGTGTGGCACTCGATGATGGCTTGGCGAAGGTGTACAGGCACGAGACCGGGCCCTTTTCCGAAAATCCACTCATGCGGTAGGCCTCGAATGGCCTTTACCATGTCACGCGAGGCGGACATTGCCCGTATGAGTAGGGTATCAAAGCGCAAGTTCCAGTTGACGTAGTCAAAGTGCGGTGGTATCTGTGCCTTGACGATTTTGGCATCGGGATCCTGTTTGTCATCCCTGACCCATCCAGCGACCTGGATGCGCATCGTGTCGTTGACTTGACACTGGTCCGCGGCCTGTTGCTCAGTAGACATCTTTTGCACCACCATCACGTTGATGTTGTTGACAAAGTCGCAGGTCCTCGCATGAACCTCGTGGATATTGTCCTTGACTACGGTGAGCTTTTCCCAAACGGCGTGTAAGCTGGGGTCGGAGAAGGGGTTTCCGATGGCTGTTTGTGGTTGCTGCTGGGCCGGCAAGGTAGAATTCACGTCTGGCGCGGATATTTGTTCTAGAGGCAGTCCATGAGGCAGTTTTTGAGGGAGCCCTTGAGGGAGTCCTTGAGGCAATCCTTGAAGCTGTTCTTGAGGGAGTCCATGAGGTAGTTCTTGAGGCAGTCCCTGAGGCAGTTCTTGAAGCTGTTCCTGGGGCAGTTCCTGGGGCAGTTCCTGGGGCAGTTCCTGGGGCAGTTCCTGGGGCAATTCCTGGGGTAGCTCCTGGGGCAATTCCTCAAGCAGCCCTTCACGCTGCATGGCTTCTCTAAACCTACGGAGAAAGTCCAAATCTTCCTGTTCCCGGCTGATTTCATCTGCTGCATCGCCAGAGGCATCAAAGTCGCCAGATTGATGACCAGCTCCGTTTTCCATGGCGACGCCCATATCGCCGGCTTGGTCATATGCCGACATGGCATCAAACTCGCTGACTTTTTTACCAGCCAAGTTTTCCAGGGGGTCGCAAATCTCACTGGCTTGGTCATCAGAGTCGTCGACTTGATGATCAGCTCTGTTTTTGTTTTCCATGGCGACGCCCAGATCACCAGCTTGGTCATCTGCTATCAGAGCATCAAAGTCGTCGAGTCGGTAATCAACTCTGAATTCGTTTTCCATGGCGACACCCAGATCACCGGCTTGGTCATATGCCATGAGGGCATCATAGTTGTCGAGTCGGTATTCCACTCTGAATTCGTCTTCCATGGAGACCTCCATCTCCCTAGCCCGGCCATATGCCGCTATGGCATCATCAAAAAAGCGACTGGGTGGTTCAGGGGAATTGCCGGCACCTGGGACCTGTGCTGTTGTTCCAGCTTGCGTGGCATCGCCAGTCCAGGTTGATTCGAGCGAACCAGCAGGGTATTGCGGGAACAAGTCAAAGAGGTCATTGCCATTGCTAGGTTGGTTGTCCAGGTCCATTGCAGTGTTGTTATCGGGAGGGAGATGCAATAACTCGTTGAAGAAGCGATTAACATTGTCAAGGTTGTTGTCGCCGTCCATTGTTGCGGCGATGTTGATATCGAGCAGAGGATTCAGCAGGGTTTTCTTAGAGAGATCTCTAGAGATTTCTTTTGGTGTTTCTTTTCTTTTCCTATGTTGGCTTGAATGGAGGTTTGTTTAAAGAGTTGTTTATAGCATTCTTTGAAGAGTTTTGCTTGGAGAGCTCTCTAGAGACTTTGGAAGTAGTGATGGGTTTTGGGAGAAGTTCCATTTTGGATCTTGGATGGCCTCTTACCTCTCTATATAGGCCTCGAGAATAGGATTTTTTCATCACTCAAACTATAAGAATCGGCGGAAAAAAGGTTTTATGAATGGACAACTTATAGTTTCAACGTCTTTGAGACACATGGTGCTATATGTGCTCTGTCTTATCTCGTTGCATCTCTCGCAAGAGATACCAAGCAACGTGGCAGTGCCAGCATCCTTGGTTATGTCAATCGCGTATTGCTTGCGTTTAGACCTTGTCATCAGTCTCGTAGCGCTGCCTTTTAGTCTTTCGTCCAGACGGATTCTTCCCTGGATGAGTCGTCTCGCGGGCACTTTTGTGTCATTCGCACTCTATATTCGCGTCACGGCCAAGATAGGGGCAAAAATCCAGATCAAAGTTGCCAAGTGATTTCTTCTTTCGAAATCCAGATCAAAGTTGTAAAGTAATTTCTGAAAAAAAAAATCGCTACCGGGAAATGAGTGACGTGGCTAGATGGTAATATGGTGGGATGTCGAAGTTGAAGCTGCCTTGGTGTCTTGGCCACCACATCACCTGCAAATCTCTTGCCATCACGGCCAGACGAGGTGTATTTGATAACGCTGAGATGTGAACCTATACATTTCGGAAATTCTCGTCCATGGAATCAACATGGGGGCACGATGAAATGCTTGGAGTGATCCAAGTCTGTGGATGTTTCGACTGTATGCATTGACTGAACAAAAAACAAACTTCGTACAAGGCTTTCTTTGACTTCTTGGATCCATGATGGCGACGACGATTCCAAGATTGACTCGTCCAGGATGCAACGTGTCGACGGGCTGTGCTGTTGTCTGTTGGTGTATGAAGTTTGAACTGGAAAAGCTGCATGCGAGTACGTAAACCATCAGACTGAATCGGACGCCACTGCGGGAGTAGCTTTTTGGCGGAGTTTTTTTTGGGCAGGAAGCGGAAATTGAAAGGAATCGAATGGAAATAATTGAAGGAGAATCCTGCATCGCCCTGGTCGCAACGCAATTTGCCCTTTGCTGGTGATTTCTGGGTGTGATGGAAGTCCAAGTAGCCTCCACGATGCGCACCCCGGTCAAGCCACAAACCGGGCGCGGTCCAATTCGATGCCAGATGGCGCTAGAAACGTTCGAACCCCAGGCGCCATATTCCAGGGGGGTTGGGTGCTGCAACGCCACAAAAACCACTGCATCCTTCACTTGCACTGCGTGAGTCTCTCCGGTCCGTCTGTTCCCTCCGCCAGGCTTCCTTGACGCATCTCCATTCGATCTTTAATTTACACAGACCAAAACACTCAGGGGACACGCAAGAGGACACGCAAGCCGGCAGCAAAAAGGATTCATCATGGTAGCGACTAATTTCCGCCGCTCGTCGGCATCCTCTGCTTCCACGTGTATAAATGCAATGGCCAGCCGGATCAACACAGGCCATCTTCCCTCCAGCCATCAGACAACATCTCCGCCTCCACAGCAGCTATCTACTTGAAATCTCTACTACGAATATTAACTTTAGCACACCATCTACACCATCAACGAAAAAATGAGTCTTATCAGTCGAATCTATGGATGCTTCTACCCCCCCAACCCCCCGAAAAGCAGCGGTGCTATAAAGTTTGGCGTCTTGGGGGCGGCCGATATTGCGTAAGCCTTGATTCTTTACCAAATCACTTCAACCTGGGCCGGGTTAGATTGGACTTGTTGAGACCAGAGGGATGAGCCAAGCGACGATGCTATTCAGCTACATCACCCGCCTCTGGCCAGCTCTCCTCAACTTTAGCTCTCCTCAGCTTCAGTCTTGGCCTATACATTGCCTCCTCTCTCTCTTAATGGAAACACACGTGGCTAACGGACAAACAATGATAGTCCTCTTGCTCTCTTCAAACCTGCCAAATCGCACCCCGAGGTCATCATCCAGGCCATTAGTGCCCGCGATCGCACAAAGGCTGAGGAGTATGCAAAGACCCATGGAATCCTCCAAGTCAAGGATACCTATCAAGGTAGATAGATGTGCGTCATCTTCTTCTCTCAGAAACAATCTAATTCGATTGTCAGAAATCCTCAATGATCCCAACATTGATGCCGTCTTCATCCCCTTGCCCAACGGTCTTCACTTTGAGTGGGCTGTCCGTGCCATTCGCGCCGGCAAGCACGTCCTCCTTGAGAAGCCTTGCACGTCCAACTCTACAGAGGCCGAGATCCTCTTTAACCTGCCTGAACTGGACCAGCCAAACGGACCTGTGCTGCTCGAGGCCTTCCACAACCGCTTCTACCCTTCTTGGGCTCTCTTTTGCTCTCTCGTCCAACCCGCCGAGATTGAGCGTATTGAGACGCGATCCATGATTCCGTGGTGGGCCAGCAACAAGGACCAAATCCACTTCAACTACAACCTGTCTGGCGGCACCATCATGGCCATGGGTACCTACAACTTTGCAGCCCTGCGTGTGCTCTTTGGCGCCAGTCCCGAGGAATGCGTTAGCTGCGACGCCAAAGCTTTTACCGACGGCATCCACGACAAGTGCGACTACGAGTTCAAGGCCACGTTCCGCTTCCCCAATGGTGGCATCGGCATCGCCTCTAGCACGCTCATGGGCGAAGCCATCATCAAGCCCTCTTGGGTCACTGTCTATACCAAGGAAGCCATCATTGCCAACGATGCCCTTGCCGCCGGCCAGACACTGCACCAGAAGCGGGAGCTGACTCTTCAGGGCCTCGTCCATGGTGTCTTTTGGCATCGTATTGACGTCAAGGAAATCAACGAGATCCGCACCATGGAGGGCGTAGTCGTCAAGAAATGGGAAGAGACATCGTCTCGCAAGGCTTACACCTGGAAGGAAGCCGGTGGCGAGTTTGCCGACCTGCCGGGTGAGACTTACTGGATGTCGTACAGACACCAGCTGGAGCAGTTTGTCAACAAAGTCAAGGGCCGCAGGACGCAGTGCTGGGTCGAGAGGGAGGATTCCATTGCCCAGATGAAGATGGTTGACATGGCATATGAGAAGAGCGGACTGGGGCCTCGGCCGACGAGTTCGTTTCGATGATGGGAGCATGTCGATGATGGGGTTTCTTGCCTTGATACATGTACCAAAGCGCCTCTTTCATCGATTCGTTTGGATGTATTAATCTTCTTTGTACAATACATAACTTGAGTTGGACCAGGTATACGGGGCCAGCTTAACTTAGTTTTTGCCTTCATCTCACTCTATAAATACATTTATATCAACGACTCGAGTTTCTAGGCATCAGAAGATCTAAAAGTTATATTTGCAAATAAGCTTCCCAGCGGCGACTTGATCAATTACGTACGCACCGGCTCGAGAGCATGGTTTCCAAACACAAAATGAGACAAACTGACGCCCAAAAGCTTCACTGGCACTCGACAAGCTTTACCCCAAAGTAACGGCACCATTTAGAGATGCGACTTGCAAATCTCCGATCCAACGCAAGCGGTGTCGTCGTCTAGCTTTTCCATCTTGACTGTACCCCTGGGGGGTGCAAGAGGTTGATGGTGCGTAATCTCGATCGAATCGTGGCAAGTCTATGTTGGTAAACTCTCAGATAGAGGCGGATCAAGGTTCATTTTGCCAGTTTTCCTTGTGAGGTCGACGATGGGCTCAACAGCGGGGATCTGGGGGTTGTATGTAAAATCGACCGCCTTCTTTGTCCATTCTACAAGAAATCGATTACTTTTTTTGGCGATTCCACAAGAAATACCACTTTCTTTGTGATTCTACAAGAAATCGACCATGACAGAGATTCCACCCATCAACGCAGGTTAGTTTCATATGCTGCAATGTAAACGCCGGTCCCATCAACGTCAGCCTCGAGTAAAAGCGCGCGAGGATCTTGATGATTGGCTCTCCGGTCTATGCATGTCTGATTGGTGGAGGGAGCATGGCAACGCAACCCAGGTACCTGCCCACCTACTACGTGTCGTAAGATTCCGGAGCTGAGCAGAGCAGGCAGAGCCGTGACGATACGCGTCTCGAGAATCAACGCGCCATTATGACGGGACAGATGCAATGCCTGTCCCCCTGTGAACTGAGCTGATGGAGCGCGGGCATCCATCTGAAACAAAAGGCCGAGTCTTTTGTCTCGGAGCATTTGCATTACTACTATACTACCAACTACTACTCAGCTACCTCCTGGCTTATGTGGGAGCCAGGCGTCATGCATGTCTTGGGTGTCTTGGCTGACTAACTCACTAAGCGAGGGGGGAGGGGGGGGGGAGGATGCAGTAATGGCCGTGACTGTGCCTACCTGGACGGAATCGCTGCTTTGTTTTGTTTTGTCGGTGCCCAATCTTGGACATGTCGCTTTGCTATCAAAGGCCCGGTGCGGTTCGTTTGTATTGCATAGCGCTCCTCTGGCCCCGACGACTGGATCCAGCCAGTCTGACCTCTTGCTGGAGATGCTCCCTCACCAAGGCCAATCGCACCAGCCGCCTCGACGGGTCCGAGCCTGTCAGAACTGCAGCCGGTGCGTCTTTTCCCCCCGTGTTTTTGGATTCTGCTTGACGTGATGGCCATGTGCCGGCTAACCAACTGTCGTTGCATCCAGGAAGAAAAGAAAATGTGAGTTGATGCTCCCGTGGTGTAGAGTGAAGCGTGTGTGTGTTGCACCCAGTCCATGCTCACGTTCGTGTTCGTGTTACGTGCCTCTAGGTAGCGGGACGAAGCCGCAATGTTTACTCTGCGCGCAAACCATGGCGGCTTGTGTCTATCCGGACATAATCAACAAGCCTGGCCCGAGAAAGGGCTATAGGAGACCCTTCTTTCCCCTGATGGACAACTCAACAGGTGAGTGCGGTTGATTCCCTTTGCCCAGACCCCAAACACCCATTGCCTTGACCAACAACACCTTGAGCGCTTTCGACAGACACCTTCTGACCCACCTCATCACCCTCTCTAGACCCTCAGCCGCCCCAAGAAACACAGACACAAACCTCGGGCTCGACGCTCGACAATGGCGGCGAATGGGAAGGGGATTGGTCGCAGAATGCCCTGGGGCAGATGAGCTGGTCTCAATCCTCCGTCTCCCCAGGCTCGTTTGATCCATTTGCGAGCCTGGATCCTACACTCGGGGCTGCTGCTCCAGCAGTGACGACAACCACCGAATCCGTCGTACCTTGGCAACGACCATTGGGCAATTCCCCAGGAGAGGGTTCTCTTCTTCCTCCCAAAGCACTCATCATCCACCTGTTGGATGTCTTCTTTGACTATGTTCATCCGCAGATCCGCCTCATCCACCAACCGAGCTTTATGGCCCAGGTTGGAACTGACTCGTACGAGTCGGACGGGCAAGTGAGGCTGATGCTGTCGGGCATGTTTTCTTTGGCGGCGAGATATTCGGACCATCCTGAAGTCGAACTCTTTGACCGCGTGCTGCTGCGCCGGGCGTCTGGCAGCCACGGCGGCCAAGACGACGTCTGCTACAAGAGCCGAAAGCGATGGGAGCGCGGCCAAGGCTTTCTCAGCCAGGCATACCGGCTCCTCATGAATGAAACGTCGAGACTGGCCACGCTGAGGCTTCCCAGCGGCCAGATGCAGAGGCCGACGGTTATACTCGTGCAAGCTGCCATTATTGTTACGTTTGCCCAAATGGGAATCGGACTGAGTGACCAGACGTATTCGTTGTTGACAATGACGATGCGATTGGCTCATGATGGCGACCTGCATCGGGTCGATTACACCGACGAAGGCATGTTTTTGTTGGGAGACGCCACTTCAGACGCTTACAAGGCCATATGGATCAAGATTGAAGAGCTACGGCGCGCTTGGTGGATCCTTGCCTATCTGGAGAACTTCATCTGCGTGAACGAGGACTGGCCACGCATGATTGATTGGGCGAGATGCAAGACGAAGCTTCCCTGTGACGACGAGGACTGGTTCCCAGGGCATCGCCGCCCATCGCATTTCCTACCAGCGACCCTGTACGATTTGCGAACCTCTCTGGCGGTACAGCCTCAGCTCTCCGTCTTGGCACATTGCGTCCGAACCATGCATCTCGGCGCAAAGATGCTCGAGGAGGCGATGAATAATCACAATGCTTTTGAGTCAAACAACATTCTCACCAAAGTCGAGGAGTGTGCTACGTTTTACAAGCAGAACATGCCCTTGGCATCAAGGACGGGAGATGCTGGGCAGTCAAACGTCTCGACCGACCATCTCCATTTGCGTTTATTGATTGAATCGCAAGTCTCGATCCGTCCCGTCCGAGTAGTACTATTATCGCTGACCACAATGTAGTGTCTTTGCCATGGCTGGCAAGATTCGATGCCGTAAACATGCAACACCCGCGGACATGTTTGCCATTTGTCACGACTTGTCCCGCCAGCGACGACAGGGCAACGACAATGGCACATCGCCCCAGGCCAGGGCGTTTTCTCGGGCGCTGTCTGCATCCGATACCATTTGCTCCATTCTTCGAGAGTCCTCGGTCGACGACGTGCCTCGCTCCTGTCCCTACCTTGCCCCTGCTCTATGGGTGCCGACGTGCATCCAATTGCTCGTCAAGGTATTCACCCGAGCTGACCCGGACCTGACAGAGAGGGCGTCGCTTTCCTTGCAAGTCTTGACCATGACACTAGAGCGATTTGCCGAGTTTTCGGGCCTTGGCCAATTCGTCTTGGGTAGGTTGCGACGGGGGGATGTAGATGTCATGTAACGGGGATGTAGACTGACTTGTATATAGATTCTTTCCGGCAATACGAAAAAAGGCTGACTGACCTTTGGTGGGCAGACGGCCAACCGGGAGACGACGACCCTTATGCCGTGTCCCGCATCTTGTTCTTTCCAGACCACATCAACGCCTTGTCAGTGCAGGAGGCGCCATCCATCAACTATGCAGAGGGGCTGGTTGATCCCGCTCTCGCTCTGTACCAAGAACCCGGTACGGAATTCAGCATGGACGATGTGGTTCAAGGTGGGATGGATAACTTTGACTACATGACCACAGCCTCGGATTGGGTCTGGTCGGAAGGCTTTACTGGATTTTGATGTGCGATTTCCTTGTTTATTTGAATTTGGACACGTGTTGGTTCAGAGACCATTAGATTGCTGTATAGATATCCCCTTGACATGTTAGCAGGCGAGCCTTCACACCAATTGACATGCGTAATGTACTGTGTATTCTGGTTTAATTCACAAACCGTGTTGCATGTCGGGCAAACTGCTCTGGTCCTCGAGTGTCGGGCGGACTGTCTTTCAGACGGGCCCTCTTGGGGTCGCGCTCCAGCAAGCCATGGCCACTCGGACCTTGTCATGTTCAACGTCGATGCTCAGCCTGGCTGGCGGTGGTTGACCTTGCCTTTGATCGAGGCTGCTCCTTCCTTGCCCACTCAACACCCCGCCGACGGGGGGTGGCCAATGGCGTCGTGCACTCGCCCAGTCCAGCCGCCAGTCCAGCAGCCAGTCCAGCAGCCAGTCCATCCAAGTCTGGCGGCGACGGTGTGTCGGTGCAGCGACATTTGCTGGATTGCACGCGGTGACTGACCTTGTCAGACCTGGTGGTTGGCCATCAACAAGAGACTTCAATGTTTGACATGGCGCCTGGCTTGTTGAATGCCCTCGAGCTGCGACAACTGGCAGAACCTGCCAACCGGCTCCAGCAAACCATCTTGTACCTCGCCTGGGCATCATGCAACTGCTTGACGCCTTCTTGCCCTTGGGATGAATCTGCAGCGAGTTGGGCTTGACGGAAAAAGCCAGGGGAATCTTTGCAGGAATGGGAAAAGAGCATGGTCATCCCGCCCCTAAAGCTCTTCTTTCGGGGCACTCACAAACCGAGTCAGCCGGTTCTCGATAGCAGGCACCCCCCCCCCCCCAGATTGACACCCATCAAGTAGTTGCAATACATAGAGAGTGCCCAATGCTGCACATGTTTCATCAATGTCGATGCCGACGGTGCCGTCTCTGTCTTGCGTCTCGCCGTCTCGCCACAATGTGGCCCGTAGCTCCAACGATTTCTGCTTCCTATACGCAACGTCAAACTGCCGTTTCATCGCCGGTTGCAAAATGTTTCTCTGCTGCTTCCACAACTGACCACTCGAGTCAATCATGTTTTGCCCAAATAGTGTACTCCAGAGGGCTCCATGGTAGGTGTCGTACATTGTGATCCAGAGTGGAATTCTGGGGATATTTTTGGGTAGCTTGTATGGATAGAAGGAGGTATATAAAAAGAGCAGAATAAAGCCAAGAACAAGGATATAGAGAGCCATGATGAGCGTTGAGAAGCAAGCTCCCAAACATGTTAGAGGCAAGGACCTGTCTACGATAATGGTTGAGACACGACGGACTACTAAAGTTTGAGATACAATGAGACCCGATGTAATTGTCCAACATGAAGAGGACACGGAAAATGTTGGAAAATACATACTCTGTGTAGTGAGAGGTGATGAAATAATGGAAAGGCTACTGAAAATGGATGAGAACATCGAGACACAATGTACACCAAGTTGCCTCTTCGTGAGCTTACGATTTCAACGCAAAAGAGACCTCTCAAGTTGACATGCAATCTCTTGAATTGGCTCTCGATCAAAGGAATGGCCCAATGGACTCTACCATCCAATGGCCAGAGCGCATGCTCAAGACGAGAGCCATGGCCCGTGTCATTGTCGAGGAGGGAGCTCTCAAGGATTATGTAGATAAGGAGTTGATGATTTCCAAGTGTATGGACAATATTGAGAGTTGGCTTTTGCCTAGACCGTACAAGGGAAATGTCATTGGTGTGAGTCTTAAAACGGACAAAGTCTTTTACAATGGAGTGGGGAGCGTGTTGCTTCAAAGAGTGTGTCTGCACGGCGCGGTCTGGGAGGATTCAACATCTTTCCAACATACCATGTATATATATTACCACACAAACTGTCCAAGTATGAGGTCCATCATCATCACCCTACATGATTCCCAGAGACGCCGCCACGCTTCATTCTGCATTCCTATCCTTTGGCAGCGGTGATGCGCGCACCACCCAACTGACCGCTGGAGAAGAGGGCATCGACTGCATCGTAGAAGAGCGTAAGCGGCGCCCCAGCCGTCCCCCTTTGTCGGTTGTCGACTGCCCGTTTGTGAACAAACTTGGTCCACTCCTCCGACACGTCTTCAAATTCAACGTCACGGAAGCCGGCCTTTGTCAGATCGCGTATGTACTCGTCCCGGCTCGCAAGGTAAGGGCAAGACAGCACGTCGTGTAATTCGTCTCGGGCGTCCTTGCTGAATGCCGTCTGAGCAAAAAAG
Organism: Trichoderma pleuroti; assembly: GCA_001721665.1. Classification (NCBI taxonomy): domain Eukaryota; kingdom Fungi; phylum Ascomycota; class Sordariomycetes; order Hypocreales; family Hypocreaceae; genus Trichoderma; species Trichoderma pleuroti. The sequence continues at coordinate 23,897 of MDJU01000095.1, read as the reverse complement.
TCCTCAATGTAGATTTTCCCTCCCGCCTTGAGCGTGCCGGCCGCTTTCTGGAACAAGGTGTCTCTGTCGGAAATGTGCAGAATGCACAAAAACGAGACGATGTAGTCGACGGGAGCATCCACCGTTTGGTAAAGTCGGCATTAACCGAGCGTACACCCTCAGAGAGGCCGTTTCTCTGCGTGATGGTCTCGGCGAGCCGGTGAATCTCGGGCTGCAGCTCGATGCCCGTGACACCAACGCCGTAATGCTTGTGCAGATAGCGGCCGGTGGCGCTGAAGCCGGAGCCAATGTCGACAACCGTCTGGCCACGCCCGCATGTGTAGTGTTTGGCATGCATTCTCCAGGGCGGCGTTGCCCAAGTAGTGCATGCAGTCGAAATCCGCCGTGTCGTCGAGGTCCCACGTGGGCTTGCCTTGCAGCGCATCCAGACGCCGGTTGGCTCTCTCCAGGTTGTACAAGGCCATGTCGCCAACCGGCTTGTTGGAATTGCCGTCATTGCCCATCTTGTCTATATCCGGCGAGTCCGCTTTAACAGGAGATGGACCTAAAGTGTCTGCTGCTAAGGTTTGGATCACCATGGCTGAACTTGAGGGTACCTACCTAGTCTTACACGACCTGTAGTGTCAATTGCCACGGTCTCTTGGTACCTCGGTGATTGGATTATAGAGAAACGACTGTAAAGAGATGGATAAAAACAGCAAGTCAAGCAATTGGTGATGTTAAGCAAAGCAAACGGTATGGCGTCGTGGAATCCTGATGAAAGTATGTTGGTGGTGAAGGCAATAACTAAGAAAAATATCAGGATCAAAGGATGCATGCATATATATATATGATGCAACTCAATGAGCTGAATTGAACAAGCCCCTCTTTCAGGTCGTTATCCATTTACCTGGGTACTCGTGCAGATGCCATGGAAATCTTGTATAGATGTCGGTGAGTTAGCCCAAAGTATAAATCAAGACGTCCAGTAGCAAGACAGAGCTCGAATGTATACACGCGCAGACGGTACATATGATGACATCCGGTGCGGCCCGGTTTTGCGCGGGTCGGGCCCACACGGGGATGCAAGGGGGCACGGGCCTAAAAGTGCCGGAAGCTGCAGCTAAAATCATCCCGGTCATGAGCTGAGCCACAGCATGTACGGTGTAATGGGGCTTCATTCAGTATTGTCCCATCAAAGAAGAAAAACAAGACAAGCAAAGACAACGAGTCCAGTTCGGAATCGCCGGGATGCCATCGCCATGATGGCTCGAATGGACGGCTTCTCATCATGACAAAGTTCAACAAACAAACGCATCGTGTGATGCGCCAAGCTTGGGAATCGGAAAGGGCCATCGGCAGTGTCCCGTCCTCTTTACCCTTGCAGTATTACGCATAGCAGCTGAAAAGATGCATGCAGCCTTCCCCTTGTGGCCAGGCATGCGATGCAAGGGATGGGCAGCGGTATTCGTCGGGCTGCAACGTCGGGCAAGTTCAAGTTCTCGCAACCTGGGTTAGGCAGGCACCGAGTATCCTGCAGCCTTTGCATGCGAAACGAAATAACCTCCATTACTCCGTACAGTGACTTGCAAGCCCAGATGCCAAGGGCCTCTTCCAACAATTTGTGCAAATTCTGGTCCCGCCTCCACTCATTCCTTCATAGACGTCAACACGCCGCGCTGTCCCAACAAGCCGCCTTTGAGCTCAACCGGTGTTGCGCCGGCCCGGTTAGCTCAATCGGTAGAGCGTGAGACTCTTACGAGGCACACGATCTAATGTCGCGACATCTCCACATCTCAAGGTTGCGGGTTCGACCCCCGCATTGGGCTTTTCCTATAACAAGCACCTGGTTGAGAGCAAGGCGGCTTCTTTTTTGCTGATTTTTTGTGACTTTCTTTGTTGCCCCCCTTCTCTTTTTCATCTGATGTGCGTATGTGTCTGCCATGTGTGCATAGTTTTCAGTTTAGCAATCATAGAGTCTCATGCAAGATGGTTCGGTCTTGAACTACTTACTCACTTTACATTTTCTCTTCCTCGACCGCTATTGGTGGGTCGGCACCGTCATTCTTCATCAATCACTTCTATTTCCGTGTCAATACAGAGTCTCGCAGCCACTTTCTCTCAATCTTGACTGCCTTGGCTTGGTTGGCCAACCCTCATCAACATCCAGCCGTGGTTGAGTGCCTGCTTGACTCTCAGCAACACCCAGCAACGATGGAGTGACCGCCTGGCTCTTAGTACTATCCGCACCTGGTGCCCCCTCGAGCCAGCCCGGAAATTGCACATTGAGACGGCGAAGCCCCGAGGCGTTTGGTCCCCTCTCCCACTCCTCTCTGATGCACAATGTTGAGACGCCCTCCACGCCGAATCAAGGCGAGAACGCCTGTGAGATCGTGGTAGCAGGTGACATTACCACCTTGGCTGCTCTTCACCCAGCAGTCGGGCGGCGTCAGATTCTTCGAAGTGAGTCCATTGGGGTCGGCGCCATTGTCCAAGAGATAGTCCGTACGTCGATTGTCAGTAGGTATGTGAATCGCCTGGATAGTAGCCCCGTGTCCATGCAACAGCATCAATTCGTCAAAATGGCTGCTGGTAATCGCCAAGCGGGCGGCGTTTGTGCTGACTGCAACATGGGCCCCTGGCTCAAAGAAGACAGCCATGACCCTCTGGAAGAAGTCTACGGCCATGGTGTTCTTGGTGGTCCGTAGATCCATATGGTGTATATGATCCATCAGGATGAGTAGCCCAGAGTAGCTTGCGTGGATCTGCAGCCCTCGAGCCACCATGGCCTGAAGCAAATCCATTGCGCCGTCTATATCGAACAGTTTCCGCCCAATCATGTGCAAGAGAATGTGAAAGATGATGAGCGTTTTCGTCCCCCCATCATGCTTCAGCGTGTCTTGGAGATGCAGCTTGAGCCCACAAGCCAGCGCCACTTCCAGTGTTGTGTAGGGCACTCTTATCGGATACCTGTACTCTGGAAAAGCATCGTGTCCAGATTTCACTGTCTATTTGACGCCTCTGAAGGAGAAATACCCGCTGTTGCCCGTTGTCGCCTCTGCTTCCCGTGCGTACTTCAAGAATACCTCGCCCACTGGTATTTCCATGCCGCCGCCAGAGTAAGATGCCTGCCGCACAGCTTCGTATTTTGAAAGTATTGTATAACCATTCTCCTTTTCAATTCGATATCGCTCTCCAAGAACAAGACATTTAAATTCGGGAAGCTGGATAAACTCGACCAGCGTTTGATGCAACATCTGAAGCTGGTCAGCATCAATAGTCTCAACCAACCCACCCGAGTGCGTCCTCAAGTCGCTCTTTAGTATAGACGCTCGCGTCACTCCGGCCAATCTCCAACATTTGCGAGTAGATATCATGGACATTTTGGATCTTGGCACATAAGAAGATACTCGACATCTCCTCGAGATGGATTGGTCTTGCCGATTTGCTGACAGCCTCAAGCAAGCAAAAGGCCTCCCAGCGGTACGAATAGGGTATCCTATCAATAATAGTCTTGTAGTACTGCTCCAAGTCGGTGGGTAGAGACTTGAGGATATCCATGAGTTTTGCATCAAGATTCATCTTGTCATCCCCAGAAGCAGTCAACCTGGCAGCGCTGTCCAAGAGATCATTGGGCACCAGCTTAACCCACAAAAAGACACCTCTCGCCTGGCTGACAATCTCATCGACCAACTGTAGTATCTCTGCTGAACCTGGGTTTTCGGGGCGTATCGTGTGTAAGCAATGCTCTCGAATGTCATTTTCCGTATATTCATGGATTTGAATGCTAGGCTTGTGTCCGAAGGCGTCAATAAATGGCTGCCAAGGGCGACTCGAGAAGACCATCTTCAATCTAGTCCGGCTTTCCTCAGCAGAAGCGACATCTCTTATGAATTGAGAAATGAATTCTGGTGGGCCGTCGTGCTCGTCTAGAGCGTCGATGAAGATGCAAAGATCCAAATCAATCAGCTGTTGGTTAGTAACGAGACTGATTGCATGGCTCAGATGCTCTAGATTCCAATTGGCGGTTTCAATACGAATCCGTTGTGCTTTTCGAGCCGAGAATCTTTTGAGAATCCTCTCCATCATCCCATCATGCTGAAGCTTTTCATTCTCAGCTATAGGCGATTTACTCAATCTCCGGGCCATTAAAAGATGCCGCAGGTTTGACAGCTGTGTGGTTATATGGATGGCCTCAAGCCATCTCTTGACTAAAGACGTAAACTGTAGGCTTCCTGCCCATGGCGTTTTGCTTTCCAAGAGGATATCCTCCACAGAAGGACGTCTCATGAGTGTGTTGGCATCGTCTGGATACAGGGCCAGTAGTAAGGCATCCCGAAGGGGATAGACTCGATACAAAAGGCCTTTTTCGCTGTCAATGGCACCGGCCGATAGCATCAGTTCGACAACCATGGTACGAAAGGCTTTGAGAGGCATCTCACAACGTAAAACCTTGTGAAGGTGCTCCAAGATCTTAGTGTTTGGAGTAACTTTGTAGAATGTAACCAAAGCTTCAAGGTCACGAGAAAGGCTTCCAAGATTCTTTGCACGAACAGCAGCTTGGTATTGTTGTACAAGATGCGATTGGATAGTTAGAAATGACTGAGGGGCTTGTTCGAGAACCTGGCTCAAGATTCCGCGATGAAGACCTTCGAGTGACTTCTGGATTGCTGTACCACGATGATGGAAAAAGAATGTTGCACGGACAAAATGATCACTGCGACGCCATTTGCGTAGGTAATCCGCCGTGAGCGAGTTGTTGTGGAGGTACTTTATAAATGTTGACTTGCCAGACGCTGGCTTCCCGGATATCCAGAACAGTTTCTCGTCATTCTGCAGCCAGGTGGTCAATCCAACAGAAGATCTCTCAAAAGCCCATGAGAAAGAGTGGCCGGCTGCTACGTCAATCTGCTCCAGTCGGCTGTCGCGTTCCGGGGCGTGGATTGCTTTTATGATGGCTAAAAACCACAATTAGTATTCTCAATTTATACAACAAGAGTATATGCTTACCATGAATGTCCCAGAAATCCGCGTCCACAGCAGGATCGACATGATCCACAAAGGCCTGGGTTGGTTGGCTCTCAATGTCAAAGGCTGCCATCTTTTCGATAAATGGCTCGCTTGCTCCCTCATCGGCCTCTTGAATACCACCCTTGAGCATTTCTTGCAGCTTATAAGCAATCCGACCAATAAGCTCGCTTCCTGGGGAGAATTTGACCATGTCTGAGTGGTTGGCGTTGATTTGTATGGTCGAACCCGGTTCGACGTTGCGGCGTTGACTTGTTGCAGAGAGCGGAGAGACGAAAATCGTTCCGGGCCCAGATCTCTTGTACTTTCCATCGACTGTCTACAGCTGCACTTAGCATGGCGTCTTCTTCACAGAAATTGAAAAGATGACGGAGACATACGATTACTGTTGGCGTTGTCTCAGTCTCGTACGCCCAGAGCATCTTCATCTTTTGAAGATGAGAGATGCCCAGGAATTGCTCCTCCAATACCCTGACAAAGGGCGATTCCTTTGAGATTTCTTTGACGAGAGCATCCTTGTTTGGCTGACCTTGCAGCATGACCTGCAGATCCGAGACGTCTAATCCTTGGCTTGGAACTCCAAAAAAGATGGCCCCTCGAGTGCGATTCAGGATTAATTCGTCTCTTACACTGCTATCGGCCAGCATGCGGAACGCCTCCTTCAAAACTATGCCTCCCAGGCTATGAGCGAAGAAGATGAGTTTCCTGGGGTCGGTTCCGGCCCATCCCCCTTGTTGAAGGGTGTGGATGAGGCTCAGCGCAATGTCTGGCACTGTTTGAAACGACCTGCTTCCAGCCAGCTTTGTGTCGTATCCATACAGTATGAACTTGACTCTTGGCACAAGATGCGGAAGGGCGTCTCGAATCCACATAAACGACTTGTCCCTGCCGTGTGGCTGCCATGAGCCCATGGGGTGACTCGCAAGGCCCGACATGACGATGCAGCTACAGGGTGTTTGTGTCAGTTGGACTGCTGCATAATAACAAAAGAGTATTGCATTCAAAACCAACGTACTCATAGTGATGCTCGTGTTCTGGGACATCGTTGAGGGGCGATAGCCCGAAGAAGGAATCATCGAGGCGAAGTGGTACAGCCCAGGTGTGATCCCGCAGCCGGCCATTCGCCTGCGTCCGGATTCCTGCTGACAATGTCCGGAAGCTTCCTAAAGGACAGGGTCGCATCTTTCACAGCTGCGAGCCAGCGAGGCCACGCGGACGTCTCTCTCATCACCGTCGACGATGAATCTGCTGAGAACAAGGGCCACTCCGAGTCGATCCAGATGCTCGGGAATATCCCGCAGGCGATAGACTTTGCTCTCCACGCAAGACATTTTTTCTATCAGCAAGCCATTTGATGTGCCTATTGTTTGTCTCTGACTCTGGCCAGACACTGATCACTTCGTTTCGCCTAAGCGGTGCCCGACGGCTTCAGATTAGTTTCGGCTGCAGACCAGGTACATGTTTATAGTGGCATAGCCTTGATGCGGCTGAATACATGGCTATACATGCATGGATCCATCAGGCAGCGCCTAATATGCATCTCTCACTGGCCACACGACCCCTGTCATTCATGGTGCCCAACAGTCACCGAATCAAGACAGTAAAAAGTCTGGGACTTGTGCAAACGGCGCGATGCGAGACAGGGAAAACTTGGGCTTCACCTTGGGCGGGCTCAGGTAGACGTTGCGCGGCACGGGATTGGCGAGGACTGTCGCGTAGATGATGATGGCTGAGGAGCATGTCTCTTCGTCTAGCGTCAGCAACTCTGACTGCAGCCAGTCCCGGAACATGGTCCTGTTGGCCTCGGCGGCGACGAGTTCCGAGTCGGGTGTCTGGTCAGCAAAGTCCCATCGCTTGACGGCGTACACACGATCAAGGACTTCGTTTATACTGGCATTCCGGGCTGCCTCGGGCCTCGATTTGGTCCATTCATCTGCAATGTCAGTCACATGGAGCTCTGAGCCAGTCAACTCGACAATCCTGTCTCGAATGTCCACAAGAGTCTGCGTCAGGTCGTCAAGGGGTGTGGGATCAGCTGGGTCCGGCCAACCGCCAATGTTGTAAATCGTCCTTGGCCACTTTGGCGTGGTTTCACCGGCGTAAGAGGTATACTTGCTATGATACAATGCCGCCTGAGCCACATTCCAGAGGGTGGGATCCCTCGTGATGAATCCAATGGTGTCCATCGTCGGAGACAGGGGCATGCAACCGTCCGCCGGCACGCTTCCCCAGCTTGGTCGGTTGCCAAAGACTCCGCCCTCAGCTGCAGGGCGGCGAATACTTCCACCAGTGTCTGTTCCAACGGCCAAATCAAGCCAATCGTACGCGGCGATGGATGCGCCACCGCCTGTCGAGTTGCCTCCGGCATCGTTATAACCATCGCCTCGGGGGTTGAACGGTGCGTGGTAGTTGATCCAGTCCGCCGTGGCAGTGCCACCCTGTGCAAATTGCGCCGGTATCTGCTGGCCGACGATGACAGCACCGGCATCGATGAGGTTCTGGATTGCGGGAGCTGTCTTTTCAGCCTCTGGGTAGAAGTGATACCATGCCCGGTTGCCGTTGGGCTTTTTTACACCGATGAGATCAAAGGGATCCTTTACTCCGATGCGAACCCCAGCTAATGGCTTCTCCTTGGTTCGTGTGAAATAGAGTCTCGACAGTACACCGATGCTCATTGTGGCGGAGGAGCTACTCTTGGCCGAGAGCGTCTCGAAAGATCCGTCTGGTTTCTGCAGAAGCGACTCGGCAAAGGCACCGACAAAGTCATTGTACAAACGGTAAGCTCTGTATGCCGAGCCCGCCGAGTCAACAAAGCAAGGCCCAGAGGGCAAGTCGGAGACATCCAGCGGCGCTACGACTGCATGTGTGCCGAGTAGATTTTGCGTGGTGCTACTTTTCTGTCCCGCAAGAAAGACGACCTGAACAAACCCGTCTTGGAAGACGTCGTCGATGCTCGTCCCGTTTGTCAAGAGCTCGTTTAGGTCCGAGGGGTTGGTGGTTGTGGCCACTACTGTGACTGGGGTGAACCCGAAAGCCCTTGGTACATCACTGATGGAATGGAGAGACGATGGAGGAATATATCCGGCTTTGTGAGGGGTTGATGAAGTACCTGAATTCGCCGAGTTTCACAGTCGCTCCGGTGGATGTGATTTGGCCAGCGATTGTTGTAGCCAGCGTCAGTAGGGCCACCAGGCGCGAGAGTGTGAATCCAGCCATGCCGTCTTTTTACGACGCCGATGGAGCCCCAGACATGAGTCGCCAGAGTCCATGCCGGCTCTTTTGTAACTTTGCTTACGACCAGGGCGCTGCCGGCTGCTCTCAAAATTTCCATCATCGTGGAGACCACAGTCTCGTCGGTAAAGCAAGCTCTGTAAAAGTGTTAGCCATCCACCTCGCAAGGCAATTCGGCCTGGTTTGTCTGGGTGTGCTTATTTCCCCACGCAAAACAGGCCCGACAGCGAATACGATTAGCCCGTCCGATCCCAGCAGGAATAGTCTTTGTGTTAAGCTTAGATGTTAGACTTACTGCTGCTTCGAAAACGCCCACGGATGACGACAGATACCCCCCCCCCCCCCGGCATCGTAAAGGCGGCACGCAACCCGTCGGTCAGAGTGTGTTGGCCCTAGAGCAGCTCACCGACACACTCTTTTTCCTACCAATCATGTTGGATCTGGGCCCCTCACAGTGATGCCGCGTCCCACAAAAGGAATGCCGTCGTGGAATAGCGGGGTCCGCTCGTGAGAGTTGGGGGTTGGCTCTTGACGCAGCTGGCCAAAGATGCCATTTCGACGTGATATTGGCGTCCTGTGTTGGCGCGGTGGATGATTGCGAAATCGTCTCGAGTACGCAAAACTTCAAGGTAAAATAAAAACGTCTTTCAAGATCTCTGCCTTTTTTTCTGCATAGCTGGCGCCCCAAGAGCCACCAGAGACTTGGAGTGAAGGATGATGGTTATGGCGCCACAAGAGACTCGGAGTGAAAGATGGTGTCGTGGAGAAAAAGAGACGGCGGCCAGTGGCTCCCGCTCCCAGCCGAACTTGGGCGGCCAACATCATTTGCCAACTACATGCATGGACCCAAAGAAGGATGCAAACGTTGGCTGTGCTGTTGGGCACCCTTTGGTAGAGCGGGGAAATCCCTTCAACGTCTTGAAGAAATTAGTATTTATTTGTAGAATGCTGTTGGCTTCTGTCATTGTCAGTGCACCAAGAGGAACCGCCGCCAAAATCAATCGCCCATCAACATGTCAAACAACGAGGTTCACCAAGAGGTGATGCGACAGGCCCGCGAGACGCAGCTTCAACTTCAGCAAGAAGCCCGCGAGACGCAGCTTCGACTTCGGCAAGAAGCCCGCGAGACGCAGCTTCGACTTCAGCAAGAAGCGCGGCGCATCGTCCCGCCACGCCTCGGCCCCGCGTTCAACGGCATCCTCTGGCGTCAAGAACGCCCGGAAGTAAATGTGGATCAAAGCCCGCAGATACCAATCCTCAGCATCATTGACTTCTCGCTCAAGCCCGGCGTCGACCTGCGCGATGATTCCAGGCCGCCCCGGAAGCTCTTGGACGCCGCGTTGCGCTACATCAGGTCCATCCCCGGCTGCCGAGGCATTGAATGGGGGTTGAGGCTAGGTGTAGATGAAGAGGCGGGCTTCTTCTGCTTGATGTACTGGGGCGGCATCGCCGCCTGGCACAGGTTCCAGCATTCTCTGGGCTTCACGCCCCTGGTAGCGCTGCTTGCGTCGGACGTTTCCAACCGCACTGCGAGGTTTGGAAATATTTCAGGCACGCCGGGACTCGGTGAAGCAGTGCGAAGCAACTCCATAATTGACCACGTATCCGTCACTTTCAGCGCCCATGACGTGCCGTCGCAGGGGCATCGTTTGGCCTTTGAGGAGAGATGGAACGCCCTCGTTGCCTCGCTGACGGATGGCTACGGCGGCCGTTTCCACTCCCATGCCATGTGGCTTGAGAATAACGCCTCGATATTCGCCGAGCCATCTCCGACGGAAGTTGCTACTGCGAATGCCTCGGCCACGTTTACTTCATTCCTCGTCTGGGACGGAGCCTACTACGATGTTCGCCGTGCTGAGCATCTCTGTGGCAGCCTACAAACTGTACTGCAGTCCTCTCACTGGTACCAGCCACCCAGCACCTTGAGGAAATCGGTCCAGCTCATCACCCGAGTCCGACGAGCAGAAGCCCGTCATCTACCACCACCACGAGTCTCGTCGCTCACCAGCTTGGCCTCGATTCTGGGATGTGATTTTCCACGCCAATGCAGCAACGATCTCTTCAACCTCAGAAACCACGCCCGCCTAGTCCTCCACCGCAGCATCCGCGACGCAAGGGCTAGGACGCGCCTGTTCCCGCAACCACGGGGCGACTTTAGCTCCCAAGGCGGGCTGTACGAGGGCAGCATGTCTGTGATTCCGGACTGGCGGAACAGACTGCCACCACCGGACCATTACCTCGTGGACATTGTTTGGCTGCAGCTGAAGCGCCCTTCCATCCGGACTCACGGCCCTCGCATCTTCAACCAGGTCAACAACGACGTGGGCGCACTGCCGGGCTTTGTCAGGGCCTATTGGGCCCGTGATGTCAACGACGACACTCAATTCGCCGTTCTACTAGGTTAGAGAAAACGTGCAACCATCTGCAGTGATCATGTTTTACGAGTATACATTCCGCTGACTTGTTTCACGATTTTAGTCTGGGGTAGCCAACAGGCGCAAAGCGCAGTTTTACACGAATGTCGTCGGATGCTGGACGACATTGTCGCATCCTCAGCCCACATATCATCACCACCAACCTACCAGACTTTCCCGATAGCCCGAGGCCACGATGATTCAACGGGGCTCGACCGCGTAGAGCATCTCGAGCTAGTCTGGTTCCATCTCCCGCCAGGCGCGCTTGAGCGTCACCTCTTTGAGTATGCCTATGGCGTCTTTGCCCGGTTCGTTGCCTTGTCTTCTTCCCTTGTGCTCTCGCAACGGTGCAAACTAACAAACTTGTTTCGCAACTCAGCATGGCAGTGCCTTTGCAACGGGGAGTAATGCCCACCGCGCTCAGAGTGAGTAGCGACTTGGGGGGCTGGCAACCAGCCAAGGCCACCGAGAGCTGCGACTCCCAGACCTTCACCGCGGCGCTGGCTTGGGTGAGCCCTGCCGCAAGGCGAGAGTGGTACGAGGATCTGGCCGGGTCCTCGTTCTGGTCGTATGAGCTGTTTGGCCACAAGCTCGATGCCCTCAAGGTGTTGGCCACGGGAGGGGTTTCGGCGCGGTTCCTGGCCGTGCAGAGGTCTTGACACGGCCCGTTGTGTGTGAATGCTGGGCCGTGTCGTCTGGCCCAAGCAGGACCAGCTGCACAAGTACATGTATATGCATAACTCGTCGAGTCACACATTAAAAATAGCTCCGACGACCCGGCTGCTGTTCCAGTCTGGTCGCCGACTGAATGGATCCCAATCTTTGCCTTGTTTTTCGTGTCTCTTCCTCAAACCCAAGACATTAGCAGCGGGCTATCCTCTACAGACGCGGGCTATCCTCTACAGATGCGGGCTAGCCGGACACATTTCTCCTCCTTCGTTGAGTGAATGGTGTCGCAGGGATGGACGTGTCGAGCTGCGTCGAGCCGAACCATGCGCACCAACAGCCTTGGGCAGCAGAAATCCCGCCGAGCCCAACTTGTGATGCGCCATGAAAATGAGGGTGTACGCCTGCCAAGACCAACCCGAGATTGCATGGCTGAAGGAATGACGAAAATCCAAAGTCACCCGAGGCCGCCGACTTGTCTGGCAAACAAGCGCTGCAGGGAGGATGTTGCACTATCAGAGTCGCGGCGTGCCCCCCTATTCTATCCTTTCCCAGCCTCGAGCATGCCACGAGCCGCCCGGCCCCAGCGGGCTGGCCAATCCCGGGACCTGGAGCCGCGATGCCGGCGAGGATCAAAAGTTTGCTGCACCAAAGCGGTAGTCACTACGGCACCTACTAATGCAGGCATGGGTTGTGATGCTCAGCCCCTCACTCAGCCGCCTGGGAAACCCCCCCAGACTTGCTCGACTCTGGCCTTGTCAACTGGATGCAGTCGTCCGGAATTGGACCTTTGTACAGCAGGTAGGTGGGTAGGAACGGCTGGCTCACCACCAAGAGGAAAAAGAAAAGAAAAATCAGAATGCAAGGTAAAAGGAGGAGAATTGTTTGTTTGTGTCACCGGTGGCTTTCACACGTGAGGGAGGACATGTTTGTGTAACCTCAAAGCGGGAGACTGGTACATGTATTTATTAGGCACTCTCTCAGCACCTTGGGGTATTGTTGACCTCGTTCTCTTTCTCTTTATCTAGCCTGTGAACGTATTCAAGTGTATCCAATACAATTACAGTCTTTCAGTGTCAACCGATTACATTTACTTTCAAGTGTCGATCGATTCTACCTGCTTTACTTTCAAGTGTCAACCGATTACATTTACTTTACTTTACTTTACTTTACTTTACTTTGTTTTACTTTGCTTTGCTTTACTTTGCTTTGCTTTACTTTGCTTTACTTTACTTGTACCAGTTGTTGAATTCATTTGTCTTTTACAAAAAAAAAAAAAAGACATTTACAAAATGGCCTGGGGAAAACCAAACACTCACTGGATCAAGTTCCGAAAGGTTGAACCTCTCCCAGAGACTGGATGCAACATGTGCTTTGTCACGGACAAGCTGCTCGCCGGGACTGGCGATGCAACGTACATTTTGCAACATCACTCGCCCGACTTCAAGTGCGGGTGCCACCTGTACCCGGCACGTACACGCCCGACTCACCATGACCTTGTCGTGACTTGCGAGACGCACAAGGCCATGATGGAGCACATCCTCCAGCTGTACGACGACTTGTCGCAGAGGATGGTGGCGAGTCGAGCCTGCGCTCGTCCTGATGCCGCGTATGGCGTGGAGCTCTCTTGTTCGCGCGAGGGCGTGCCGACCATTACGGTCCTCGACTCAAAGTGCCAGGGCAAAAAGTCGTACGAGTTCGTCCTCCGAAAGCCTCCCAACGCTGCGGACGCATCGCCCCGAGAAACAACCATTGACGTCTCTTGGGTCGACCTGAGCCGCGCCACTGCGTGGAAGGACAAGTGCGTCCACCGGCAGGGAACCAGCTGCCGAGAGTCGGACAGGGCCGCCGTCGTGGCCCCGGACTGGCTCGTCGATACCCAGCAAAACTGCATGGTGCGTGGCAACTTGTCCATGGAGTACGTTGCCGTGAGCTACCGATGGGGATCGTCCGTCTGGCCTCGGGTCAGCCTCGACAAGCCCATTGAGCTCCAGGAGCCGGGCAGCCTCGCCGACAGCCCCATCGCCCAGCTGCCCATCGTCAGGGACGCCATCCACGTCGTCAAGAACATCCAGGAGCGCTACCTCTGGGTCGACGCGGCGTGCATCGTACACGACGACAGGGACCATGTGCTGCATCAGATCCAAGACATGGGCGCCATCTACGCCTCCGCCAAGCTCACCATTGTGTCCACGGATGGCGACGCCATGGCTGGTCTGCCGGGCCTCCAACACTGCTCTCCGCCCCGAAGGCTCGAGGGCATCTTTTCGTGGACGGGCAACCGCGAGCTCTTTTTGAGGGACATACCCTCCACCAGCGACGTATTCGTGCCCGAATACTTCAAGAGGGGCTGGACCCTCCAAGAGTACGTCCTGTCGCATCGGCGCCTCATCTTTGGGCGCCAGCAGATTCACTGGACCTGCAACTGCGGAACGTGGCACGAGGACCTCCCACAGCTGCGCTCTCCGCTCGACGAAGCCAACGAAAGCGTCATACACTCTTGCAAAATCTTGCGGCGCCGCCCCGACCTCGGCGTGCTGGGCAACGTCCTCGGCTCGTACAACAACCTCGGGCTGACGTACCCCGAAGATGCTCTGCCGGCCATTGCGGGCCTTCTCAGGCTCTTCAGCCCGTCCTTTGAAGGCGGCTTCCTCTATGGAATGCCCGTCGTGTGCTTCGAGGCGGCGCTGCTCTGGGGCACCAGGTTCTGGTACGGCAACGCGTCCGGCGCGACGTGCAGGGGCCTCACTCGCCGACAGCACTCGAGCAGGACCCCGGCCTCATGCCCAACGCCGAGCTGCCCTCGTGGTCCTGGGTCGGCTGGAAGGGCGACTCGCTCAGCATCCTGCGGGACGAGGAAGACTACCAAGTCGTCACCCACCCGAACCGGCCCCGGGAAGCCCTCTCGCGCATGGAGAAGTGGACCACGATCCCGACCGTCCACTGGTTCTGCCAGGACACGCCCGAGCCCGGCGGCGACCGCGAGCGCATCCGGTCCTCGTGGTCCACGCCCTACCTGGACCTGGAGCCCGTGGACGACCAGCTCGCCGCCGCCGGCTGGACACGCGAAGAGTACCCGGCGCCCACGGGCCCGACGTGGCCAACGCGCGCAGCATCCCCTTTGGCCTCTCGGGCGCCCACGTCTACAGCCACCCGGCGTTCCCCAACCGCCAGTTCTGGCGCTCCTTTTCGGTCAACCAGCGCGGCGCCCCGCAGATGAGGCAGCGCCGGTTCCTCTCCTGCACCACCCAGCGCGCCTTCTTTTCCTGCCTGCGCAAGACGGGCTGCGCACTCGAGGCCGGCGCCATGGACTTCCACCTCGAGCTGCGCGACGACGACGGCCGGGTGTGCGGCTGGGTCCAGCTGCCCACGGCCGACGCCGCGCTGCCCAGCCTCTCAGACACGCTCTACGAAACGGTGGAGCTCGTCGTCGTCTGTCGGCGACTGTACTCGGAGAGCGTCGACCGTGCACGGCGTCGGTGGCTCCACAGGCGCGACTACACCCTCTTTTACGGCGTCCTGTGCATCGAGTGGATCGATGGTGTGGCGTATCGCAAGGGTTTCGGCTACGTCAAGCAGGAAATTTGGCATCGTCATGACTTTGACACGATTGACTTGGTATTGGGATAGTCGTGGGGATGCGGCGATTTTACCTTGGTACATGTATCTAGTTCGTTCGACATGGCGAAAGGGCGTTTTCTGACATTGGTTTTTGAAAGGGGTATGGCAAGATGTACGCATTGAAAATCTAGCCGTAAGAGCCGCCATGTTACCATTCGACAAAATGTACCATTTTTCAATTTACACGGATTCTGCTAGACGAAAAAGAGCTTTTACATTAGTACAACCTTGCAAATTGAAAATCCTTACAGCGGCGTTTTAGCTGTCAAAGCTTATAGTCTATTCACCAGGCGCAGCCTTGTCAATCTGGAAAAAGCTGTCAGTAACCCTGTCAGGTTGAATTTACTGTTACGCTATTTACTACCTAGGTACTTGGAAACCTTGATCAAACGTGATGACTTTGATCGCGTTTGATCAAAGTCATCGTCGTTCGATCCGTTTGATCAAGGTCATCCAGTTGGATCAAGGTCATCGCGTTTGATCAAGGTTGTTGAATAAAACAAGTTGCAAAAAGCTTGGGCTAGAAAACAACAACCCAAGGTATAGTAAGTAGGTCATAGGGGCTGCTGGGTGCCATAAGCGCTATACATTGGAAAGCCATGTATGTTATAATGGACGAATAGGTTGACAAGCGTATTGTGTTGTCATTGTAATTGAATAGTTCGTCTCTGTCGAAGCGGTCTTGTAACGTCGTCCAGGCTTGGTGTGCTGAAGACGCTGTCGTAACCGACATAACAATGTCCGTGTATACGGCAGACATAATCATGACCATAGCCTTGTTGTCGTCTTTCTTCCATTGTCTAAGTTTGGCAGTCTCTTCGGCGGTTGGTGGGGTGGAGAGGGTTGGTGTTTTCCCATCAAAGATGATATCCCACAACTCAGTATAACAAAAGGCGATCGTCCATGCCGCACGCCACTCGGCGTAGTTGTCACCCTTGCTGTTCAGCTATAGTAGGCTAGATAGGTCCAACTTGAATAAGAAACCGGCAGTGGCCATGTTCGTTAACGATATCTATCGGTGATAGCTATCACAAACGGAGGGATAGCTTTAAATAACGTGTGTGTGTATTTAATCAACGTGTTGCCTAGTGGTGCATCTGCAGTACTGGTTAGTAATAATAATGTCTTAATCACGTCAGTGGCGGTTATGCATCAGGGCGTTATTTCACACGTCAGAATGGCGATGTGTGTGTGTGCTTGTTAACAAGAGGAAAAGAAGGGTTTGTTAGTGTTATACGTTTATGTAAGAGATCAAAATCATAGGTCAGTGGAGGAGCGGCAGCGCCGGGCTCATAACCTGTTATAATAAACGAATAGGCTGATAACCGTATTGTATTGTTATTGTAATTAAATAGACTAACTAACCTTGCAGGATGTTGTTTTAAGTATGTTCGCTAATAATCTTTGTCTGTAAAGTAGATCTATGTATGTTCTTTCCAACAATGTAAACCATGTTGGGATGTAAAAGCTGTCACCGGGCTTGATGGCTGTTATTGGGCCCCGATGGCTTGTTGGGCTAGAGAGCTTGCCGGGCTTGGAAACTGTTGACCTGGAAAGCTGTTGCCGGCTTTGATAGCTGTAGCCAGGGCCTTGGAAGCTTGCCGGGCTTGATGGCTGCTTTTGATAGACGGCTGTTACATTGGCAAGCTGCTGCTGGGTTGGATAGCTGCTATTGATCATAGGTCTTGCGTTGAACAAGCTGTATTTGATAGAGTAATCTCAGCTGGAAGGTGAACCTATTTGAGTAACAAAATCGGATAACTTGAAAACAGCTATATGCCTCTTGTATCAGCCTTTCAACTACCTAATACTATATGAATAAGCCATCACAGTACAAACATCATACACTAATGCTGTCCATAAAACTACCCTCACGCGCGTAGGTAGACATGGGGCGATCGAAAGAGTCAATGCTACTACGATGCCGGTTCTGAGCAGTCTCCAAGCCTCAAAGCTGGGCCCATGGGAGTCGTACAAAGAGGCAGACCCTTGCCAGCCTCGGTGAACCAAGTGGACTCGGGCATTTCTCTCTGCCTTTGTAGCTTGTAAAGCGCATGATTCTACCGTCCACACATCAATGTACAAAGTTGCCATCGATTCTGTTCCGTTGATAATACAGCGCCGACTACAAGATTTTCTACAGCACATTGTGACAAGACGCAAGCACCCATGCAAAAACAAGACGGAAATGATACTGATACGCCAACTGCATTTGCAATGTCCGATATGCCCCATCCATGCCTACCTACTACTACAGACACGCTCCCACTCTCGATTCATCTTTAGAGCGGAAAAGCACATCCAAATAGGCACCTAGTTAACATACAAAAATTGAGCCAAAACAAATCCCTCTTTTTTTTTCAGTTTAGTTTCCTTGCTACAAGCACCAAAAGGAAAAATGCATGTATCTGTTTTGCAACCCTAGCGTGATGGGGCATTCTTTTTTTTTTCGTCTGCATAAAAAGCAGTTGTGCCTTGATGGGGGGAAAGATTTGACAGTTAAAGAAAGACACAATTTTAGAGAGAGGAGGGGGGGACTGCATTCTAAGAATAAATGCTTCTTCCAAGGTCCGAGTATGCAGAGGCTAAAAACAGAATGCTCAGTGTGCCAGTGACGAATTGTATCTTTGACAAAAAGTCATGACAACCTGGAAAATATCTGTGAGCATTGACAAGATCAAATTGTGAAACAAAACAAGAAGGAAAAGAAACAAGACGAATCGTTCAGAGTCATAAGGCGGGTCTTCCGTTAGGTGTATGGTCGTCACGTTTGCGAGAGAAGGAGAGACAGAGAGAGAGAAGAAGAAATGTTTCCTTTTTCTATGAGATGGAGAGAGAGAGAGAGAGTCAAGACGTTGTTGATTAATAATGCAAAAAAGTCGAATGAAGAAATAACTTTTATGCCCGAGAGCGCATAGATGCCATGGGGGTATTCATGGCAGACTGTCCACTAGAGGCAACGTGATGGTGATGGTTGTGGCTGCGTCCTCCCTTCTTGGTGGTGTGAGGAAGCGTCCCGACGTCGTGTTTGCCTTTATGTCTCTTGTCAGCTTCACATTGTCACTCAAGACACGGTTCCCATGCGCGCGCACGACTTACCATCGCAACAGGCTCTGACATTCTCCAGCCGGTCTGCCTCCCTGTCTTGCTGCTCAATCATCTCGCGAAGATCCTCGGCACTATCGTGGACCTCGCTCGCCTGGTAGATGCTGACATTCTGGGCGCTCACCGTCCTGCTGCGGATCGATCCAGAGAGCTTGGACCCGCCCACCTTCCAGTACGAGCCCACCTTGCTGCTGATGCTGCCTGTGAGGGAGGGCCTCATCGGCGTGGAAGCGTGCTTCCCCGATGGCGTCAGCGTGGGAATCTCTAGAGAAATGGCCTCGGCCTGGGAAGTAGTGCGCGAGTTGTACGACGAAAGCGACGGGGCCGAGGGACGCGAGGTGCCGTTGGCAGGGCGCCGGCCAAACGGAGGGTTAAACTCGTCCACGTCTTCCCGGGTGAGGTCGGCCGCCATCTCTTCCGCATCAGAATGGCCATCGTGACCATTGCTGGTGCGCAGCAGGAGATAGGACAGGGCATTGAACCACGTCTCGTGTCGTTGGCCAGTGGTGCAGGTAAACTTGATGGTCCTGCCGGGAGAGATAATCACCAGGCTCTTGCGGTGGAGACCCGGCGGCATGGGGTTGTCGTCTGTCACCACGCGCACGCCATCAATGGGGAGACTCTTGGCCTTCATCTCCGTGCGACCACCCGTGGACGGGTCTCGCTCGCTCCAGTAAATGGTTCTCGTGTAGGGATGCACCCAAAAGTAGCGGCGGTGTCGCTTCTCAGACAGCTCGCCGCGACCAGTCTTGCGCGTATACTTCCATATGTATTCTCCAATCATGGTCTGCGTGATGGCTTGGATCATCCTCGGGTCCGTGTTGGGTCCAAATCCGCTGGGGTCGAGGCCCATCTCATTGGCCCGCATCCCGAACCGATTGTCCAGCTCGGATGCAAACGAGGACACGGAAGACTGCCTGGACATGGCAGCAGAAAGCCTGACGGGAGGGGGCAGCGGGAACTCGGCAGTGCCGTGAGACGAGCCGGCTCGGACAGGAGCACGAGGCGTGGGAGTGCCGCGGCCGGAAGGAGGAGACATTGGTCTGTCCCTGCTGGGTGTGGTCGGCGTTGGCTTTGTCGCCGAGGCGGGCCAGAGGGGCGGGCCCATGGTGCCTTGGCTCTGGCTCTGGCTCAGGTTCTGCGTTTGCGCCGTCCCGTTGGATGAGCCGGAACGAGCCGCCTGGATCATTTGCTGGTGGTTGGAGGGCAGAGGAGGCGCGTCCACGAGCGAGGATTTGCCACTGGTAGCACTGCCAGGTCGGTACGTGGGCGTCGAGTGGAAAATGGGCGCCGGATCAAGCGTCCTGCTCCTGCTCGACATGGCCGACAAGGGGCTGTCCAGGTTTTCTTGATGGACGCGGCCTATCTTGACGGTCCCCACGGTGTCGGGGCTGCTGCCAATGGAGTAGGGGCTCTTTGCAAGAGTCTCGGCTCCAGTCTTGAGCAGCTCATCAATGGCTCCCGACGTCAGTGATGTCTGGGCTCCCTGGTCGCTGGTTTGAGCCAGTTGCTGCTGCTGCTGACCAGGGCGAGAGCTTCTTCCATTGGCTGAAATCTCCTGGAATGGCCGCTTGGACTCGGGCGTGTCGACTTGCGGCGACACGGGAAGCGATGGACTCGTCGTCTCATCTCTGGCAAAGATGGGTGATGAGGGGACGCTCTCGGGTCTTGTGCGGGTGACATACGACGCAAAGAGGTTCTTGTCGGATACCTCACCGTCGTCTTCATCATTAAAGGGAGATTTGATGTTGCTTGGGAGAATGAATCCCCCTCTCTTGACGGGGCTCACTGGCTGAGTCTCTACAGATGAAATGGAAGAAAATGCAAACTGCGGAGCGAGAGGGAACATGGGTTCAACGTCCTCTGCTACAATGGAGGAGAGGCCAAGCGCGGGCAGCTCGGGCTGGGGCGGTGATGGCAAAAACAGCTCCTCATCATCAACATTGATGGGCAGCTCGTCGAATGGAATGGTGTTTTGGAAGGAGAGGGCAGAGAGTGTCAGTGCTGCGGAAACGGGCTCGCGCTCGCGCTCGGCGACGGGTTCGACATTTTCCACAGCAATCGTCGACAGCGTCAAGGTCGGCAACCAAATCTCCCTGGGCTCTAGCTGCTGTGTCTGAATGGATGACATGGTGAGAGACGCCGGCGGGGGCACCACCAGCTCGGGCTCCGCGACGGGCTCGACTTGCTCCGTCACAATGGGCGAAATGCAAAGCTCCGGCAAGGCGACGGCAGCTGGAGCTTCTTCTGGGGCAATCTCTTTGGCAGCGATAAGCTCGGGGACTTGTGATTCCTCAATGACGGGCTCAACCTCCTCGGATAGGATAGAGGCCAGGGTAAGCTCGGGCAGAGGAGCTTGGGGTTCTGCCTTGGGCTCCAGTCCCTCTGCCACAATGGTGGAGAGGCTCAGCACCGGCGCGGGCAGCTCTGGCTCTGCTACCGGCTCCGAGCCTTGAGTAGCAATGGTGGAGAGCGAGAGGGTTGGAGGGGGTACTTGGGGCTCGGCCACTGGCTCCAGACCTTCTCCGACGATTGTCGATAGTGACAGGGCCGCCGGTAGTGCTTCAGGCTCTACTACCGGCTCCAGACCTTGACCGACGATTGTCGATAGTGACAGGGCCGCCGGGGGTATTTCAGGCTCGGCCACTGGCTCCAGGCCCTCGCCAATGATTGTCGACAGAGTCAATTCGGCCAGAGGCAGCTCTGGCTCCGCCCGGGGCTCCAGTCCTTGGGCAAAGATGCTGGAGAGGGTGAGGTCTGGAGGTGCAACGTCGGGCTCCGCTTCGGGTTCCCAATGCTCGGCCACAATGGCAGACAATCCCAGGTGAGGAGGAGCGGGGACCTCGGGCTCGGCCAAGGGCTCCACCGTCTCAAATGCCATTGGTGTCAAGCTCAGGGTAAGAGGTACAGCGGCCGGTGCCGGCTCTTGGTCTTGCTCTTCTTCTTCTCGAGGCTCAATGTCCTCGGATTGGATGGCGGAGAGCGCAAGAAGAGCAGGGAGCGCGGGCGCGGGCACGGGTTCGGGCTCGGACACGAAAAGTGGCACGAGACCCGACTCGTTGTGCAGCGACGAGGGAGGCAGGGGGAACTGCGCAAGCTTCTCGCCAATGTCGTACTGGGCACCGGCATCGCTGTAGGCCACTGTAGACGCGGGGCGGGAGTAGGTGGCAGAGCCCGCGAGCCCGTCTTGGGCGCTCCGCCACGAGGCCGTGGATGCGCGGAAATCAGTGTTGGGAATGGCCGACTCCATGGATCGCGGTCTTTGAGCAAACTCGCCCACGCTCAGCAGCGAGCTGCGCGATGTGCGATGGCCGAGAGACGCGATGCCGGGACCAAACTCGATGGGGTCGGTCATGACACCCGCATCCACCATGATGACGCGAGGCAGCCGGGGAACTGGCTGGAGGCGGCGTGGCGGCGCGGCGGGTGGAAGCCGGCGTCATGGAACGGAGGCTTCTGCGGCCGGGAGTGTACATGACGGATGATTCGTCGTCGCTGGGGAAATCCTGCAGCTCGGCAAAGAGACTCTGGCCGGGGGTTGCCGGATCGCCGCCGCCGCCGCTGCTGAAGCTTGCGCCGGGGCTCCGGAACTGAGGCTCCTCGCTCTCCTGTCGAGAGCTCCTTCGGGACATGGATGACCTGTTGCTCATGCGCATTCTGCGTAGCGAGGCGGCGGCGGTGGGTGATGTAAACTCGGGAAACTCTACAAACTCGTCTTCCTCGGTCGAGGTGGACGCGGTGCTGTCAAAGGATTCCCGGTTGGGGTGTCTTGCCAGGCCGGGCTGCAGGCTGGGAGGCCGTCTCATGTTGCCAAAGCCTCGTATGGAGAGTGCAACCTCAGTAGGGGCATCACTGTCGTCGGACAAGTCCTCGTGTCCCGTCTGGAAATCTTCCGTCTCGGTGCCCGGTTCGGCCGTCTCAAAGGCAGAATCGTTGCCCTCTTCGGCCGCCGTCTCAAAAGAGTCGCTGGTCTCGATGGATTCGAGCACAAGCTCCTCTCCGTCGGACACATCAGAAGACAGCCGTTGCCGCTGTAGTTGCCGCTGTTGCTGCTGGCGCCGATCGGGAGAGCGACCGCCGGCGCGAAGGCCAGAGGAGCGAGGTGAAACATCCTGAGCGTCTTCCCACTCTGGGTCTTCCGGGGCGACTGGCTCTTCTTCCAGCACGACTTCCTGGCGGCTAGAGCGGAAGCTGCCGAGCAATCGAGGCGGCCTGACCTTGACTTCCTTGGGCTCGACCCTGCGACCACGACGGACGGGGGGCGGGGCGGGGCCCTTTTCGAGCTCGTTTCTGGCCTTTTCCAAATCGTCGCGAAGGTCTTGGATGATGCGTCTGAATTCAAGCTTCTCCGTCTTTTCACGGTGAAGCTGGCTTCGCTGGCTCTGAATGGTGCGCTGGGCGTGCTGCAGAGACGTCTTGAGCGTCTCGGTCTCGAGCATGGAGTGCCTGGGCGTGGTTCCCTTGACGGGCGACTGCGGCGGGGAATGCTCGGGCGTAATGTCAATGGCAGAAGCCTCGAGGTCTTCGTCGCTGGTGCCCGAAGAGGACTCGCGCTCCTGGGCCTTTGCTCTCTGGGCCGCAATGGCCTTTGCGAGCTCCAGGTTCTGGCTGGTGAGCTCGTCAATCTTGCGCTGCATGGCCGAGCGTTCGCCCTCGGCCATGGCAATGGCGCGCTTGGCGGTGCCGAGCTCAATGTCGTGGTGCTTGGTGGAGGCGGCGTGCTCCTCGGTCAGCTTGGAGAGCGTCAGCTTCACCTCGTCCAGCTCCTTTTGGGTGGCAGACTTTGCGGCGTTGGCGGCGTGGAGAGCATTGTCGAGCTTCTTCTCACGGTCCGACGCCTCCCTCTGCTGGCCACCCATCTCCTGCAGTCGGGTCTGAAGGTTCCAGTTCTCTTCCTTGAAGCGATGTTCACTCTCATCAAGAACCTTGAGACGCTGCTGCTGGGCCTCGGAGTCGCCCTCGAGGCGAGCGACGTCGTTGCGGAGGTCCTTGACCTGCTCATCTCGTTCGCCGAGCAGTGCCTGTAGATTGCGGACCTGGGCAATGAGCGATGTGCTGATTTCGGCGGCGAATTCAATGTCGTGGACTCTGTTGGACGGCTGGTTTCGCATCTTGCGGTTGGGCACGCTGGGCTTGGCGGGTGAGCCCGTGGCTTGACTCTCGAATTTGGAAGGACTGGCGGAGCGCTACACACCCACGATGGACGAGGGCCTTGATTAGCAACCAAAGACTGACGAGGGCTCGTGGAGATTGGGATGAACATGTCATGTGTAATGTGTAAATGTGCCATGTGTAATGTGTGAATGCGTATTAGGCCGGCCGAATGCGCAATGGGATAGACAAGCCGCCGACCCAGGTCTCCATCGAATCAGCGGATGGAAAAAGAGAGCGGAAAAGGAAAAAGGAAAAAGGAAGAGGGAAGAGGGAAGGGGGAAAATGAAGAAGCATATTCTCACCCTGCCTGATCGGCTGTCCAGCGTGTAGGGCGAGCCTTGGTTGTCGCTGCTGCTTGCGACTCGCTGCTTGGGCAAAAAGACCCTCGCCGACTCCCGAGCCAAATCATTGTAGTCCTTTTCGATGCTGACGAGCTTCTTGCGCAGCTCGGGCGCCAGCTCCTCCTCGGCCTGGAGCTTTTCGATTTCCTGCAGCTGCTCGGCGAGGGCTTTGCGCTGCGATACGAGAGCGGTGCCAATCTTGCCGGCCTCGTCCAGGCGACGGTCCGTCTCTGCCAGGTGAGCTTCGAGGGCGCGCGTTGGCCTGTCGCGGATCGGAACCGGGGCCGGCGGCGAAGAGCGTCTTGGTCGAAAGTCGGAGAATCGCAAGTGGGACGGGGCGGTCGACGAGGCGGAGAAG
>MDJU01000948.1:0-10004 GCA_001721665.1 Trichoderma pleuroti | reverse complement strand
ATAACTTTTTTTAAAGTATTTTTTTTTCTTAAGGGTAAAAGAAAAGGCTATAAACTCCCTTATCCTTAGGCCTAAAGAGGTTATTTTTTTTTTAAAATTAAAAAAACTATTATAAATCTAAAGGTAATAAAGTTTATTTTATTTTAATTATTTAAAGGGTTTATAAATATTACTATCTCTTTAAAGTCCTTAAATAAAATTATAAAAGTAAAAAATAAGGTTATTTTATCTAATAGCTAGTTAAATAAAGTAAGGGTTTTTAGTGGTTAGGTACCTAAAAGGTAGGGTACCTATAGATGTAGGAGGGAAGCTTGAATTTATCTATGTAAAGAAGAGTTTCATTATATCAACTAAACTACTAGGTATATAACAACTTCCGCCTTGTATCCCAGCATATCATCAGCCACTAGAATCTTAGCCAACTTGCTCAATATCGGTATCCCAAAATCTATACTTTCTGTCAGCAGGTGTTGATATAATACGATATCTGCTACCCCCATAACTCGACAGTTGACTAAAGTGATTTTATTACGATACTCGGAAGCTTCTCATTCTTCGACAAGTCCATCTATAAGTGTAATATTATCAAACTGTTTGGCAGAATGTAGCACTTTGTGTTGAATCATTTGTTCAATTGGCTTACCTCTCTACTCGACTGGTCAGACAGAAAGCCCTTATTTATGCTATTCACAGGTACTAGTCCATTTTATTCAGCTTGTACAGATACCCTCATAGTTGCTGCCCCCTTTCAGCACTTAAATTTACCGCCTCTTCCAATATGTGGACAATTTGTACACATTGAAACAACAATTGAGCGAGTTCTCCGTGTTTCCCAGCCTCGGTGTATTCCATCGTCTGAGCCATTGCATCCTCACTCTTTTTCTTAGCAGCTTCCAGAGGTGTGGACTTGCAAGGGCCTTGAAAGTTTGGATCTGCGCCGTATCTGAGCAGTAGGTCTACTACTCTGTAACTCGATAGCTCAATTGCGTACAATAGTGGTGTCTTGCAAATTAGGTTAAAGGCTGTACCGCTATGACTTGATGATATCTACTCACCGACTGTATAATTGTGCTTAGACTGGCACAAGTAATGGACATATCACTATTGTATTTAGCTTGAGGGCGTTCGCTTACAAACTGCAATCTCAAGGTTTAGCTATATTAATTATATTGATTGGTATATTGCTCACCATTGAAGTGTGGTATGTATGCATATCGCCCACGAAGAAAGTGTAATCCACCCTCGCCCGGCCTTTGAGCAGCAGTATCTCCGCCAGTTGGAAACCTATTGAAACATTTTGAATGGCGAAAATTAATGGAGTGATGCCATAATAACGATCGCTCGCGTTGACGTCAGCTCCCCTCTCTATCAGCAGCTCGACAATGTTCGTATTCCCCTGCTTGGTGGCCAAAGCGACAAGACTGACACCATTGTCATCCACCACTCCCGGTTCAGCCCCGTTGTCGAGCAGGCGTTTGACAACAGATTCGTGGCCGTACTTTGCGGCAGATAAAAGCAGTTCGCAGCGAATCTTATCTACCGAATCTGGTTTCGTTCCTCTCGTCAATTCGGTTGCTATGTCTTCCTGCCCATAGCAAAGTGCGTACGATATTGGCGTTCCTCCAATTGTATCCACCATATCCACACGGGCTTTTGCTTTGAGTAGCCTCTCAACAATGGACACATGCCCATTCCATACAGCATAAAATAATGCTGTTCGGTTATATTTGTCTATAGCATTGACATCTGCACCTTTCGTGAAGGATAGTCGGATCGCCTTCTTAAAGGCCCCTTTTCCGTAAAATTTGGGACCTTTAATTAGTAACCGCACAACATTATCAAATCCGTTCTCGGATGCAAAAGAGAGCGCTGTACGTTTGTTTGAGTGGTCGACAGATTCTATTTCAACGTCAGCTCTTTCCAGCTGGGACCTTACAATCATCTCAATCCCAAAGTACGAGGCAATCATGAGTGTCGTGAACTCTAAAGGAAAGTCGCCGTGTATGTCTACCCAATACACTTTGAACCAAGCCGGGCAACGGTCTGGTGTCACACTGCACAGTTGTTGTAATTGCTCTAGAATTTCATTTCCTGTCGTGTTTGATGCTCGGAAATGCGCAGCCCAGTTTTTTGCCGAGTAACTAAGGAATAGGTGATCGCGAAAATAGGTGGTAACCTCCGTTGTCCAAAAGAGTGGCCGAGTTTCAAACCCCGTAAAGAGCAAATGCCAAATACAAATCTTGCAAAGAATGCCGTGGGATTCTGATGGTATGAGTGAGGATTTCCAAGTGAGGACACTGCGATGTTCGTCGTCGGGGGACATCTTCTCGTTGTGCTAGGCTGTATTCCTGGCTGTGTAGATTGTTGCTGGGCACTAAAAATTCTTTCGCTGTCTGGTGTAGGAGATAAATCTTGTCATCTGTGATGTTTACGAAGAGGCCACAAAGGTCTCTGATGTACTTGCTGACGCGATCGCTAGGTCTCAGAGTGAAGTCTTTGTACGACTTGTGATGCTGCCGAATTGCCAGTGCCAGCTCCATCTCCGCGAGTGTCAAGGGCCGCTCAGCCGCGACTACAATGTGTAACAGTTTCTTGGTTTCTTCCACGTCTGTGCTCCTGGCTAAAATCTTGTCGTAGGCCTCATCAACTGTTCGCGGAAGAGTGGAAATGGCGTTGCGTATCTCAGCCTCGCTGATCTTGTTGTTGATTTCCGTTTCAATCCATTCCAAAGTGAGATAGACCCATAGATATGTTTGATTGGGGATAGCCTCAAGCCCTCGCAAAAGGATATCTTCCTCTTTCGGAGTAAGATCAAGATTTGCTCGAATACGAGAGACCTTGTTCTTTATATAGAGGCTGATCTCTTGGGCAATCTTTTGTACTTCGGCATCGCCTTCGCCCTTCAAGTGGATCACAGGGCAATCCTGGATATCGAAAGGCGTGATCAAATCCTGTCGGATTCTGTCATAGGGGCGGCTAGTTATAAGAAACTTTAAATTGACACTCCTTTTGGTATCGCCGTTTGGGCCATAAAAGTCCCGCAGAATCTTCGCAAGGTCTTGCCGTTCTTGTTTTACGCATTCATCGAATGCATCGAGTATGCAAATGATTTCGCCCGCGTTCTTCTCCCGTGTAGTCATCACCAAGATATCCCAGAGCTCCCAAAGTTCATAATAAGAATTCGCAAGAGGTGTTCTATAAGAGTTGAATCGTCTGATAATCTCAGCAGAGAGAAGATTCTCTCTTTGCATAAAAAGCTGATGCAATATGCAACTAAGAGCACCCTTGGCACTCCTCTGATCCTCAAAATCATCTTTGAAGAAGAAAAAGCAGGTCGTTCTTTGTTCTGTACTTTTGAGCTCGTCGACCAGATATTTCGCTAAAACGGACTTGCCACAGCCGGGGTTTGCGGATACCCAGAGCATAGAGGAAGACGTCATGTCTCGCCAATGATGAAAGTCGTCATGGTTCATAAACCATTCGCATGTTCCTAGAACACGGTCGGGATTTCGATCCTTCCCCTGTTGATATGATGACGTACAAAGAGTCTGCATTATTTTTTCACGAGAGTCATCTGTAATGGCAAATTTGATTACTTGTGTGAACTCTTTATTCAATATAGTGGTAACGTACCAATGTGAGGATACGCTGCGTTGTAATTATGTACGGTGCCACTACCAGTGAAAATTTGGTGTCTATCCCCAGTGTAATAATTCTGGTGGCCTGTTGCATTTGAGCTGATGTGCTGGGCAAATTCATTCCCCTTGCCACATTCCATTTTGATTTTGCCAAGAGCCAAGGCTTGTGCCGCCGGGGAGCGACACGAAAGTCCCAGACTTCTGTGTTGCGCCTCTTTACCGCCACCTAAGTGGAGAGAATATTCAGTGAGGCAAAATGGTCCTATCGCAATAGTCGTATAGACCGTAGGCAGGAGGTCGGGGCATGGGTATTCTGCAAATGATGCCAAAAACTCACACCTGGCGGGAAGAAGAGGGTTGAGTAAATGCGATATGGGAGAGACAGAGATTGCGCCAGCTGAGACACCAATACTTACGGCGGCTCTGACAGAGGCAGGATGGCCGGGGAAGTGGGGGGGTTAGATGGAAGCCTTGAGAGCACTCTTCTCCAATAATCCACGTGTTAGTGGGAATTGTGTATAGTATTGAATCATTGTCCATCTTTCGGTGAAGAAAGTGGATGGCAATTGCCATGAATGGCATGAATTAGCCCTTGTTTTCGAGCCCGATTGATACCCAACGACAGCGTCAGGCTATGCTAGGCTGAGGGAGTTCTAGCACCCGGCATCCTCTTTGGCCTAAACGATGAGGCTCTTCTTCATTACCAAGGTCGTATTGGTCGTAGGGGAACTGGGATTTCTGACATTACAAATATTGCATTCTGGAGAGAGATGAATAGTCGCCATCAACTTCTCTATGTATTACGATGGATTGTTTGCAGGTTCGGGTAGGAAGATGAAAGATATCCGCCATGTTCTCATACGAAAAAAAGATGAACAGTCTATTTTCATCCATCAGTCACAGTATATCGCCCAAGAACAGCCTTCATAACCGAAGCAGCCGTAGCAGCAGCATATCGTTGCCACAAGTCATTTTTGTGGCTATCGGCGTAATCACACACACCCTTGACGATAATGCAGGGAATCTCATCCCAGACACCTGCCCCCTCCATCTCAAGCGCAATCACCTTTTGTTCCTCGGCAATCTTGTCTCGATGCTCACCAGATTTCATCACCGAGTTTCCGGATGCTATGCGCCCAACGAATATCTCAAAGTCTCCCGCCGAGCCTCTCATCTCCAAATCCGTTCTCTTCACCAGTTGTGTCTGGTCGCAGCCAAGTTCAATGCAAGACGCCTTGGCAGCCTGCTCACAAAAGGAATCGGTCTGACTGTCACAGAAGACACATGGTTGTGGGCCTCGATGCTTGTGTCGATATGCCGTGAAGAAGAGCTTGTCGTTGTTTCTCCCAGGATACTGATAGTTCTGTGGTCGTCGTTTCTTTGCGGCTGCACTCTGTAAATCTCTTAGGTACAAACACGCCTTTTGTTGGAGTTGGTCTCTTATATGCTCCGTCTCAAAGCTTGCGACCAAACTGCGAATGTTCTTATTCGGCCGACCGAGGCTGTCATCAACGGTATCTCTAATCACAAAAGCCTTGTGATATTGCTTGCCCAGGTCATACTGAACGGCGGATTTGCTGATAATGACATCGCCCAAGTGAATTTCGTCTTCACCACTTTTTGGCACGCCGCCGCAGATTCCAACCACGAATGCGAGCTGCAAGTTTGGATAACTAGACCGAAAGCTTGCTGCAGCTCCAGCCGCAGCAACTGTGCCCATGTTGGGAAGAAGTGCCAGCACAACGTCGTACTGGCCCATGCGGCCGTTTGTGTAGGAGTTTACGTCTCCGCGGGCGCGGCCGTACGACTCATCATCGTCCCAGAACTTGTCAAAGAGTAAAGAAACGACATCGTACTCGAATGGCCGCGCACAGATGATGGCGATTTGGAATTCTTCACGGCTATGCGGCCGACCTCCAGCTTCTGACTGGCCAGCGGGTCTCGTTTGTAGTTGATTGCGGCCTACAGTATTCATCGCATCCGCATGGCGTGAATCATGACTGCTTTGACCTTGAGGATAAAGGGTAACTTTACAAGAAAGGGGTCAGCTTAATGTAGAATAGAATTTGAATATTACATCTATGGACTCCTACCGAAGCTCGTTCCATAATTATTAGTGATGGCGCCACTGCCATTGAAGATGTGATGACCCCGACCACCATAGTAAGATTGATTGCCTGTTCCTCCAGAGCGAACGATTTGGGTGAAATTGGCCCCAGAGGTCTTGAAATCATCATCTGAGATGGAAGATTCCACCTGCAACATTGTGTCAATGGCTTCTTTTAGCTCGTCAAACTTCATGTAATTTTCTGCTTTGAGCAAGTCTTTGGTAAACAACATATCCAGGTCCTTTAGGAGGCCAAGCATGACGGCCTCGACACGGTACGATTTACCCATCTTGAGCAGGGTGTCGCGATAGCATTTCAAGACGGATCCATCGTTTGGGTCATTCTCCATCTCCTTGCCAACTTGACTGAATATTTTTTGCAACATTTTCGCCTTTTCATCGAGACTGGTAGCCAAAGGCTGGACAACCGCCGTAGAAGATTCATTCCAGGCGGGATTTTTGCGTGCGTAGCCAAGAGTCTCTTCCGCAACTAGGAAGCACTGATTGACTTGTATGAATTCGTCGGGAAGATTGTCGAGTTCTTCTATATCTCGCCCATATTGTGCGGAAGTGTCTTGAACTGTTGCAAACGCGGGCTTGAAGATGTCGCGACGTTTCGATTCAGCCGACATGCTGTGGATCTATGTCGGAAAGGATATTCTGTTGAATCTTTTCTACATGTTGTGTTAGACATGTATAACTACTCGTCCACAGATGGTCGTACCTCTCGATTAGAAGCCTCGTTTCCTGACTCTCTACTACCAGACTTTTGGCTAGTGAATAGAGACTCTCTATTCACTACCAACCCATGAGATTCAACTAGATTATGGAGAAATGGCGAGAGCGAGACGACAACGAGGAATTAGAGAGTCCTTTACAACAAAGTCTGACTGTCCGAGAGGGAAAGAACATGGAGCACATGGGAAGAGAGGGGTTTAATAGGCGAGGCTCTAGGCGTCCTTATGTCAGCTACAGGATTTCGGATGGGTGTAGGAGTTGTGAGTATTTCTGGTTTAGCGTTCTGCATCTCGAGTCTCGGTGTTTTGTGTCGACGAATGAGTGGTCAGCCTCGCAGTTAACCACTCACGCGTACGGAGGGTGTGATTCAACACAGGAGGCTCGTTGCCCTGAGTGGTCCGCGGCGTGCGGCTGAATACAGTCAAGCATAAGCGGTGTCTTCAACTACATACGCCTTGGCAGCCTCGTAGCGCCTCAATCCGGTGCAGCGAGGCAGCCCAAGGCAACCCCAGCTTACATCGGGGCGGCTAGTGAACAGGCCATACATCAAGCTCCATTAGGAGAGCGGAGCAGAGCCGCAACAATCAAGACAAGGGCAGCTGGAGGACCAACGACGACTAGTATTCAAGATTCAGCAGACAAATTTTCTGGGATTAAGACTAAAGAGCAGGTTACTATGGAACCTTTAAAGATGAGGACCTTAGTGTCAATCTGCATTATACGGGCAATTTGTGGCAGCCACTTTACCAGTCCCGAAACACAGGCTGGCGCTCATGGCGTTAGAATTAGAGGTCATCTAGACCCTTACAACTAATGCGCTCTCTATAAAGGATTCAATTCATCACAGCAAGTAAAGAGTCCGACCTGTCTATAGTGCTCCTCCTACATCTACAGCTCCAAGTTCCCATTTGTTTGCCCCGTCTTTCCCACCACGTCCTTGAGCTCCGTCTCTGGCTGGATATAAGGAACAATCGTCTTGCGCACCATCGTCGCCTGCTCAAACGCATACGCAATCTCAATGAGCACCTCTTCGCTGAACCACGCGCCGGTAAAACCCAACCCAAACGGCTGGTTCGGACCCTTGAGATTCAGTGTTCCAAACTCATTCCTCACCAACGGCGCGTCGTCGGGCGTCCGTCCTACGGGTACTGAAATGACCGGATTGCCCAAAGGAGCTGCAAGCATGCTCAGATACTCCGTGGGGAGGACCATGGCATCGAGAGAGTGTTGCTTCACCGCGCCGGCAATTCTTCGAGGGCCGGCGAGCTCTGCCTGGGCGCTGTAATTCTCCCACCACACTGGCGAAGTGTTGTCGTAGCCTCTGCTGATGCCCCTGTCCCACGACTGGGTGTCCTTTTCGGGATACTGTTCACGGGCATCTCTTTGGATAAACTCGCGCAGCCGAATCATTGTAGTGATGTTGTTGGGGTTTGTCTTGAGCTGCGAAAGGTATCGGGGTATGTCGGTCATCATGTCTGGACCCGTGACAAACGGGCTATATTTCCTGCTGGCCAAGTCCGCTGCGCCGGACAAGAAGACGTCGTCTACAACTTGGGCGCCCTGCTCTCGCAATACGTCCAGCGCCGAGTTGAATGCCTCCATCATGTAATCCGTGGGCTTGTCTGACCCCAACTCCAGCATGTGTCGAGGAACACCAATCCGCTTCCCATGCAGGCCCTTGCCCTTACAAGCGGCGACGTAGTCTGGGGGTTTCTCTCCAAATGGCGATGCCGACGTGTAATTGTCGTTGTTGTCTGATCCAGCAATAACCGACAACAGGTAAGCCGCATCCTTGACGGTTCGCGCCATTGGTCCAACGGTATCCTGGTGCTCCGAGATGGGAACGACGAGATACCGAGACGTCAGCCCCATGGTGGGCTTGATGCCGACCACATTATGCTTGCTCGACGGATCCGCAATGGAACCAGTCGTATCAGTGCCCAAGGCCGCCCAGGCCAAACCAACCGAGGCCGCCGTTCCGCTGCCAGACGACGAACCATCGGGATCCATCTCGGGGAAGTACGCGCCGATACACTGCCCGCCATACGCAGACCATCCTTGGGTAATGGCTCCGCGAGCACCAGACCACTGCGACAGATTGGCCTTGCCGAGAATGATGGCGCCAGCCTCGCGTAGCTTGCGCGCAACGGTGCTGTCCTCTGGGACTTTGGCGCCAACGAGGACGTACGAACCGGCTGTGTTGTTCATCTTGTCGGCCGTGGCAATGTTGTCCTTGACGACGACTGGAATCCCATGGAGCGGGCCGATGACATGTCCAGAAAGTCTCAAGGCGTCGTGATGTGCAGCGATGGAAGTGGCATCCGGGTTGATTTCATTGATGGCGTGCAGCCGCGGGTTGACTTCTTCTATCCTGGCGGTATAGGCCCGGATCAAGTCCACGCTGGTAAAATGCCCGGCATTGAGACCTGATTGTAGCTCGTCAAGCGTCGCGTCGAGCAGGGGGGGGAATTCAACGCCGCTATTTCTCGGCGCACAATGGATGACTGGCAGAGAGGAAGCCAGTATCATCATTATTCGTAACAAGTGTTTGTTGGGCATTGTGAATGATTATCGTCCCCGGCGGAGAGGTTGTTCTGATCAAAGTCCAAGCTCGTGTGATGGTGAGGCTACCGCTATTCATGGCATTATATCTCAAGTGGTGGATTGCTGGCTAGTTGATTCTAGTGGTAGTTGTACCCGTCATGAGAGAGTCTTACGTACGACGAGCCTACACAATCTCGGTGGTAGAACAAGACCCCAGCTAGCGTGGTTTATTTACATGTAAATACGCGCGTCCTGAGACAACAGTTTTAATGGCAGATGACTACAAGAGGACGATTGCGAGGATCAGCAAAGGCTTCATCTACAGCGAGGTTTACAGCAATGGCTGCAGCCGCGTTGTAAGAGACCGAGGCCAAGGCTAAGAAAGTGATTGACGCCATCTCAGTCGCCCAGACTGCGCAAGACAAGCCGGCTGAGCTGGCCAGTCCGTGATCATGTATACACATTAAATTAGAATAGCCGCACATGCAATTAGTAAAGAAATTAGAACCGATTAATAGTCTATAGTATTATAATTCTTCCTTCCCAGTGTACTATACTATATTTTGGCGTGTAGGTGTAGCAATTGCACTCCAGTGGGTAAATCCAACTTATAGTATGAAGCACCATGGTAAAAATGAAAACATTCCACAGTAGGGTTATTATAACCCATGGGTAATAGGTAGTTTAATAGCTAAGTCCTGCCTATAGGTAATAAATAAGTAATAAATAAATAAATAAAGTTAATATATACTTAATTTAGATATTTAATATAAGTAAAACTTAATTTAAGTACTTAATAAGTTAAGAAAATATATATATTACCTAGTAAGATAATTAAATAATATTATATTTATAAATCATTATATATATTATTATAAAACTAAATAAAAAAATATATTTATTATTTATAAAAACTTAAAAACTTAAAAATTATATTATTCAATTTTTTAAGCTTTTATAATAATTATAAATATTAA
>MDJU01000947.1:0-10049 GCA_001721665.1 Trichoderma pleuroti | reverse complement strand
ATGGAGGAGACTGCCTCGGCGGGAGAGGAGCTTGAGGAAGACATGGCGGGGGATTGTGATGTTTTAAGGGAAAAGGAGAAGAAAGCAAAGAAAAGAAATGAGGGGAGATTTGAGGGAAGAAGAGAGAGGAAGAGCAGGTATTAGAGGCGATGCGAAGAAAAGGAGGAGGAGGAGGAGGAGGAAGTGGAATATGGAGGAGGTTTGGAGGGAAGCAGGACGAGCGCAGGTTGCTGCTCATATGCACATAGCCCGAACATCAAAAAAGGTAAAGGTACATGTACATGGCCGATTTAGCGCGTGCACTTTAGCGCAGGTACTTGTGGCGGCCGCATCTCGACGGCCCAGATGGCATGTAGCATTTTCAGCTGTCAAGGGCTACTAACAAGGTATACTATACTATACTAAAACGACACACAAGGTTTGTGTGTGGGTTGGGGAAACGGAGACAAGGAACTCGTTCGGACGACGGGATGCGAAACGGGCATGACATGACAAACCCAAGGCTGATGATTCAGGGAAAACGGGGGACAACTAAGGTTAGGTAGGCTGAGATATAAAAACCCGCGTGATGGGTGCCATATGACTGCGGGTTTTGGATCCTTTTCTCTTATTTTCTCCCTTCCTCCTTTCCTGCTTCTCTCTGTGGGAGAAGCTTGTGATTATGCTCGGTGTACCGAAACTTGGTAGCAGCAAAGGCACCTATATAGTCCGATTTGCACATGTCATTGGAACATTACCTTTATTCCCAAATGCTACCACAAAAATTCCACTTGATGCCTGTGGCAGACAATACACTTCCACCTGGCTTCCACCAACATATACCCTCTTGATGCATATCGCCAATACTGCCGTACAAGCTCAACCGCAGCCGGGTCCCGCCTCGAACCTCGGCTCGCTGCTCCGTCCGTCGGCCGGGTCAAAGCTCCATGCCCCGCGTGACGGCACTGTCGGGGGGGAAACTCGATTGTCTACGGAGTAGAGTCCACGTAATAACGAGAAACCGATAAACCAAAAACAAATTCGACCGAAATGTGCGCTGTAGTTCCATCGTGCTGGATTTCCTCCCCATTGAGGCATCCCATCCGGTAATCGCGCCTCCGATGATGGAGGCGGCATGGCATGTACATGTACCTGGTACCCTCGGCCACCGTCAAAAGCCACTGCCCGTGGGGTAAAAAAAAAAAAGTAAAAAGCGGGGAATCTCTGTATCAACCCCACGTTTGTCATTCTCACGGCGCGCAATCACATGTCAGGCTAACATACTGTATTGTGACGACTCTCATGCTTCTCCTACGAGTATACGCTGTCAAAATCATAAAGTTGGAAATCAGATGGCTAGCCTCTAGTGTACTATAGTAATCCACTCCTAACAAAACTCAGCCATCAACCTCCATGATAGCAAACGGCGTGTTAATCGCAACCAACTCCGCCTCCCAGCATTTCTTGACATTCTGCACAATTTCCGCCCACAGCCGCCCAGATCCTCTTCCTGTTACGCAGGCCCTTCAACTTGTCCTCGTTTGCTTTAATGTCCGTATACAGCTGGTACCAATTCGTCCTATCGCGCGGCAGTCTCACAGGCGCCATGGCTCGCTTCTTTTCCTTAAACAGCCTTGTCTGGGCTTCCAGTTCGGGCGACAGCGGCGGAGACTTGGGCTCGTTCTCTTCCCAGATGGGATAGAAATCAGGCTCGTTGGCCTTTAGAACGTCTGCTCGGCGGGTTCGCTCGGCCGTGTACTCTTCTTCCCGCTCCCGCATCTGCTTTAGGTAGGAAGCGTCTGCCATGGCCCAGGGGTACGGCGTAGGGTCTTCGCACCAGGCTTCGTACACCCACGGCATCTCTCGGACCATTAACGTATGCCACAACGTCATGGGGAGATGATAAAATGCCCGAGATGCCATTCGCAGCGACGCTATATCCTTTGAGCCGAGATGCCAAGCAATCGTATGCTTGAGCTCTGCTGGCAGCGTCAGAAACGGATCGTCTTGCACTGCGACAACATCTTGATCGTCGGGCCGCTCTGGAAACGGGCTGCTCCGGCTATCGAAATCCTCCGTGTTGAGGATGGCTGCATCGCAAATCTCTCTGAAGCCGGAGATGAAGACGGGATTCGCAGCCAGGTACTCCGTGCCGAGCAAACAAGCCCACTTCCAGCCCTTGTTTCTCGCATCCACAATGTCGGGATGCCGCTCGCCAAACATGCTACGGGAGGCGGTGCTCTCGAGCTTCATCAATGAGTCCAAGCTGACTCTCCCCATCTGCCGTTTGCTTATTCTGATGAATATCTCAAAGCAGGTGGGGTGAAATGGAAGCACATACGTTCCCCATCCAAAGAGCTAATGGTCATTGTTAGCACAGTGGTAAGTCTCTCTCATGTTTTTTTCCCGGCCACTTACATCTTTCCAGGTGTCGCTGAGGTTGGACGCATGGAACCAGTCCGCTCCACCACGAATCGGTGCACACTTGACATCTCCTCCATTCGGAGGCATGCAGTCCGACAGCCCCGTAAGATGGTAATTCCTTGACTCTCTCTCAAAGTCCATGTCGTCGTCACTCGGCGTCCAATCGCTCGTCTTCTTGTAGAGCCCCTGCACCGTATGGCAATCTATCATCTCGTCAAGAGTAATCCTATCGCCGTGGTAGCCTCGAAGATTACAGCAGCCCGGGCCAGCGACGTGTTCGTATCTGCGGGCTGTTGGGAGCGCCATGATGTGATGGTCAACTCCTATATCTTCGTCTTCCGCACCGCCTTCGTCGTCGTATGGCGCAGAGAGCGGCAGGAATTCGGTATCGTACTCTGGCTGGGGATTGAGCCCGCTGGGGTTGAAAAACCACTTATACTCTTCCTCCGCATCTGATTCTTGAGAGTGAGACGAGCTCGCCTCATGTTCTTCCTCAGTTACCTCATGGCCGTCATCGTCCTCCGCATTCGAGTCGTACTCCAAAGGCTCATCGTCCTCGTCGCTCTCATACACATACGAAGCATCATCCGGATCGTCCTCATACAAGCGCAGGCAAAACTTGAGCTCTCCAGGCGGTCTCCCCCGGTAGACGGAAACACAGCTGCCATCAGGACATTCCTGCGCATCGCCACCAGAGAGCGCAACCCATTCGCGGCTGTTGTGCTTGCTGGTATACGAATTCCCCCCACGCAGAGCTGCGAGGCTCGCTCCTAGTCCTGATGCGATTGATGTTGAATGTAACGCCGCATAGCTGACAGCCCGTCTATAGTTTGCGTCGCCTCGTTTAGCCTCAACCGGATCATCTCTGGGCCAAGCAGACGCCATACATACCTTGTCAATGGAAGCTGGGGGTAATGTCAAACATGGAGTATTAGCCGGGCGCTATTTTTAAAAAGAGGATACATGGCCATACTCATTTCTTCACGCGACACTCGCCTCAGACACGAGAGGCAGTTTCCATGCGTTGGGAGGTGAAGGATGGCCAGCCTTGGAATATTTACCTCTTTCACACTCTACCCCTCCTCCTCCTACCCCTCCATGCATCACGGATCCTGTGCTTACATCACAGCTTCCGGCTAGAGCGTGTAGTACAGCTCCGTCTCTACCTTTTATGCCCCCAATCCAGATCCGTGCAGTTATCCAATCGCCATTGATGTACAAGGCCGGATATATGACCAATTCACGGTATTTATTGATTCAAAGACGCCTGTCCACGCACAAGTACCCGGCAGCATCAGCGCTGTCAAGGCAATAGTACGGACTAATCGCAATCAAGCTCAATAACTAGCATATTCATGTTTCTTCAAGCTCCAGTGGAAAAAAAAAATCCATCATGTATCTAGGCAATTCTAGTATATGCAATCAGGAACTAATTATAGACGCGAACGTATCCTAAACATTAAGCAAAACCCATAACTCGCACCCTTACGCCAAGCATCCCGCTTCAATCGCTATATAGAAATACAGCCAATCCCGCTCACCAACACCACCGCCAAGAAGCAGACAAGTTGCGCAATTGACGCTGCTTCACTGTGTAAATGCGTACAACTAAGCAACCAGTCATTGATCCAACCATTGTTGTATGCATGACACGGCCCTCGTCTCCTAGAATTGCTTGGACATCTGCGGCGGGTTGGTCGGCGCTCGTCCGCGAGTACACCAGCATCCATTATCTCCATCTCTTTCCACCTGTATGAC
Source organism: Trichoderma pleuroti (assembly GCA_001721665.1). NCBI lineage: Eukaryota > Fungi > Ascomycota > Sordariomycetes > Hypocreales > Hypocreaceae > Trichoderma > Trichoderma pleuroti. Next base: position 5,888 of record MDJU01000947.1, on the reverse strand, counting down.
GGCATCAATGCCCTCCTTGAGCAGATACTCTCGTACACGGTCCTTGGTCTCCTCCAGGGCAGCGCCACGGGCCACCGTGACATGAACAACACCCAACAACTGGTTACCTCCGTGATCATCCATCCAAAATTTCGGAGTCGCATAGCTCACAACGCCTCGCTGCTGTCCAATGCCGGCAAGAATGTTCCGCAGGTTGTACTCGACACCCTCGGGAACGGTCAAAAGTAGACGCTTCGCTGCTGAAAACACGAGTGGCTGTGCAGATAAAAAGATGAGACCGGCAATGAAGCACGAAGCCAGCGGATCCCACCCGGCCCAGCCCCAGAAGCTCGTCAAAACTGTAGATACAATGACCGAGACACTGCCCAAGGTGTCTGCCAAAACATGCAGGTAGATGCCGCGCATGTTTTCATTATCATGGTCATGGCCGTGACCATGGTTGTGGCTGTGGCCCGCGTGTGAGCTGCACCCATGGTCATGAGCCTCACCGTGAGAATGCCCATGACCATGTCCATGCCCATGGTCGTGGCCGTGATGGTGGTGTCCAAACGCCATCATGCCAACCAAATTCACGGCCAAGCCAAGGCTGCTAACAACGAAGAGCTCGCCCAGCCGCTTTGTTTGCGTTCCCTCCCACAATCGCTCGAATGCCTCAAACGCAATTTCAACACTGAGGAGCCTACACCAAATATTGGGTCAGAATCATAACGATTGGCGCATCGCAGGTTATGTGATGAATACATACATTAAAAGAATGCCATTGGCGAATCCACTCAGCGTTTCAACCTTTCCAAAGCCATATGGGAACCGCTGGCTCTTTGGCCACTTGCTCATGACAGCTGCCAACAACCCTACAAGCAGGGCAACACAGTCAAAGAACATGTGAATACTATCGCTGAGAAGGCCCAGCGAGTCGGTTACGTAGCCATAAAAGGCCTGGATGATCATGAAACCAAAGTTGAGCCTGCATCACGTTATTAGTCACCTTCACCTGCTGAAACTCAAGTGCAAACATACGACATGAAGTAGAATATCCGCCTTGAATCTTTCTCGGCTATTATGGAATAAAGAATGGGCCACCCCGCCGTGTAGGGGAGGATTGTTCTCGTAAAGAGAGACCGCTCGGGGCTATGGTTGTGGCCGACGTCGTGGGTGTGGTCATGGCCATGGTGGTGACTGTGACCATGGTCGTGGTCATGGCCATTGGAATGAGAGTGAGAGTGGGCAGGAGAATGCGAATGCGAATGGCTGTGGTCATGATTGTGGTCGTGGTCATGATCGTGAGCAGATTCGTCAATGACTTCTGGTGCATAGCGGTTCCTCCTCGCCTGAGACCAGCTCCCTGTGCCCCCTATTGACGGCTTCTCGGTGGAGCTCGCATTGGAAGTTTGCGAGCCGCTGCGGCCATGGCGTGGGAAGCTGAAGGAGTGCGCGTGCAAGTGCGAGGGCGAGGGCAGCGGCGGCGGGATGGAATAGGCCTGCGAGCGCGGTTGGGAGTGGGAATGGGAGCGGCTATGATCGTAATTGCGGTCATGGTCATGGTCATGGTCGTGATCGTGATCGTGATCGTGATCGTGGCCCTGGTCCTCGTCGTCCTCCAGCGCAGAGGGCAGACTCTCACTCGACACCGTCATTCGCCAGGTGTTGAGCGATGCCGGCTGGGACTGCGTGTGAACCCGGTGGGCGTGCGGCAATGCCGACGACGGCAGGGAATACGAGGCTTCCATCGTGTGGAGGTCGATCGATCGTCGGCAAAAAGAATAAAGACAGGCCGTATCGAGGTCGTCGGAGCCGAGCAACCTGGATCCTGCTCGCGGGCCTCAGCCGCGGACAATCGCGTCGCTACGAGAGATGCGTCTCGCGGCCAGCAAACACCCGCCGCACCAAGCGCCTGCGATATGCGATATGCCCGACAACGCAATTGGCGCGACACAGGCGGACTCGGGGAACCGAATCGAATCGACACGAGTGGAGGTGCGAGGTTGGCAGATTGGAGATTCAAAGGCCCCCTCCCCCCAGCTTGGGTTGTCGAAGGAGACGGACGGCAGATGGAGCCAAGCTGGGCAGGCCGAATAGGGGAAACGGAACAAGCACAGACGACAACAGGCGAAGCTGGAGAAGAAAAAATCAATGGAGGTGCTGCAACTGAACTGGCGCTGCCAAGGTGCCACGGAGGCGCTACTCGAGCACCAGAGTGACCGACTTTAGGAGGGTGCGGGGCACGTGGAGGCGCTTTTGGGGGTCTCGTCCCGCTGTGGCCAGTGAGGGCGTTGGTGTGTGTGGGCGCTGTTTATCAGCGCGATTAGCGGGCCAGGTACCAGCAATGCCCGCGAGCTGTTGGTGCTAGTACCTGTAATGTGGTGGATGGATGGCCCAAGTTGAGGTCAGGTAGGTACTGTCCCTGTCAAGCCTGTTGCTACTATTGATTCATTGATACACCAAGAGGTGAGACAGATGAGGTGAGATGCAATGCAATGGCATTGCCAAGTTGCTGCAGGCACGGTGACGCAATGGGACAGTCTGGAATTGTTTCAACAAAAGGCATGTGTTGAAATGAAGTACGCAATGCACAAATGGTACATATCAAGCTGGATCATGGGCGTGCTGCGGTTGTGTATTGCGAAGAAAACACACATCAATTCCCATCAATCCCATCAAATCAAAGTACAGCAGATCGACGATGCAAGACGACAGTCTAGGCGATAACGGGGACGTCAAAAGGGGAAGGTAAAGGCCGGAATCTCTCAGTTAGTCCCAGCCTAACGGAGCTGGTTGAAACCTAATTCATGGCCTCGTGATTGAAAGCATTAATTGCAAGGTGAGTTATCAAATTGTCTAGTGGCCGTAGCGGGCACAAAACCAACCGCCTTCAATGTGCATGTTTACTCAAATCCGTCCACATGCGCACAGATGCTCGATTCAGCGCGGGTATAACAGCGTCAGGCCAGGGCCAATCCTTACTGCTGCTAACTGCCGGGCAGCACAAATCTACCAAGATCTCACGGCATGCCCACGTATCTATGTACCTAATAGCACAAGGTAGTACCCAATGTCTTGCATCTCGACGACACTGATTGGCCCTTTGTGCCGTCCCCACGATCTCCATTGCATGTGGCGCTTATCACATTCAGGGACTTGCAAAAATGACGACAGTCTCCTCACCAGCCACAGCAGCGTGCGCCACAGCCCAAAAGTCCCAAATGGCGTTATCAAACTACAGCTTGGCAATGAGCTTCCTGAGGCGGTGCAAACAACTCGAATCGCATATCAGCAGCTCGTTTTGCGACGCCAACCACCTGGTAAATGAGCTCAGTTTGCGCTTTGCCCTCATGCAGCGTTCTGTAAAGCCTCATAATCCCCCTTTTTGCATCGAGGCGTCCTACCAGTGAGGGCAGAAGGTGGCTTTGCCAGAAGCCATCTGTGAGACTGGACAGCTGTCACTGCCTCTCTCTCCAGCTCGACGCTTTAAACACCAACCACGTGCATCTCCAAGGACCGGTTTGCCCAAAATGTCCACCTCCTACTACATTTCATTTGCACTGTCTGCAATCATTGGTGGCTTGTCCGTCATTGCCCTGGGCCGCGTTTGGGGCTTCGTCGTGTGGCTGGCCAAGAGATCCCTTGATCTCATACCCACCCGCCATCAGCCCGCCGAGAAGCCAGAGGATGAGCACATTCAGATTCTAGTGGTGGGCGACATTGGCAGAAGCCCGCGAATGCAGTATCATGCTCTTAGCGTTGCAAAGCACGGAAGAAAAGTTGACATTGTTGGATATAAAGGTGAGCAATCCAAATCTTGTGCTGTCATACAATTATACTCATTCTGGGTTCGTAGAGACGGCCAGACATCCTGATCTCATCGGCAACCCCAACGTCACTGTGTATCCTCTCGCTCCTCCGCCAGAATGGATCGCATGGGAAACGCTCCCCTTTTTCCTCAACATCCCCTGCAAGGTCATTCAGCAGTTCTGGACTCTCTTCGTAACACTCATGTACACTGCTCCCCCGGCCCAATGGATCATCATTCAGGTAACCACAACCATATCTAGACCACAAGTATCTCTGACCTCAAATAAGTCATTCTAACAAGCTTGTAGAACCCCCCTTCCATCCCCACGTTTCACGTGGCTCTATTTGTTTCCTGGCTTCGTGGTAGCAAGGTCATTGTCGACTGGCACAACTACGGCCACACCATCCTCGCGCAAAAGTCTCTCCTCCGCATCTTTGTGCCTTTTTACAAATTTTACGAAATCAGACTAGGCAAATATCTAGGAAATGCGAACCTCGCAGTCACAGACGCCATGACGAAGCAGCTTCAAGCCAGAGGCCGATTCAATCTCAAGAACCCCGTCTACACACTTCACGACCGGCCAGCCGAAATCTTCCAGCCCATCATCTCTCCAAAAGCACGATTAGAGTTTCTCTCACGCCTTGCCGAGATCAAGAGCCATGCCAAGAATATCGTCGATGGCTCTCTCCGTCTGGTCGTAAGCAGCACCTCCTGGACAGCAGATGAGGACTTTGGCATGCTGCTTGATGCTTTGGTCGCCTACGCCACGCCATCCTCGGACCAGGAAGATGTCCCTCCCATCTTGGCCATCATCACTGGTAAAGGCCCGCAAAAGGAAGCCTACCTCGAAAAGATCAAGGAACTCCAAGATGGTGGCAAACTTCCCGGTATCCGAATTCTCAGTGCCTGGCTTTCTAACCGTGACTACGCCTCGCTTCTCGCCTCTGCTGATCTCGGCATCTCTCTCCACAAATCGAGCTCCGGAGTCGATTTACCGATGAAGGTGGTGGACATGTTTGGAGCAGGACTTCCCGTGGCTGCGTATGCCGGGTTTGAGAGCATTGGAGAGCTAGTAAAGGAAGGGCAGAACGGATGCGGCTTTGAGACGGTGCCGCAGCTCACCGAGATATTCAGGCGGCTGCTGAGCCTCGAGGGCGCACAAGAGCTGGCTCATTTGAAGAAGGGAGCCATTGAGGAAGGCTCACGGCGTTGGGACGAAGAATGGGACAGTGTCGTGGGGCCATTGATAGGGGTAGCCAAGCAAATATAGGATTGGCTTAATGAGAATTAACATCCCTTTACCTGCCAGTGCAAATATGGGCTTGATGTATTTGTATTTTGCTGCCACTTTTGACAAAATTTCCGTCTTATTGTGTTGATGCTATTTCGCCATCAATGAGTGAAGCTCTGGCCAGGCTCCAAAGGGGACACCGGCATCTCCAAGACGCCAAACAATACAAACATTCAGGACACCCCCGTCCTTGATAAACGCCATCCACACTTTTAATAGTAATAAAAGAGGAATAGAAACCCACCACGCCATTGCCCACACAGACGCACCCTGGCCCTCACGTATACCCCCCACCCCCTACGCCTCTAGTCCTCGCCCAGACTCTCCCTCACGCACTTCCGACACCGTCTCCGATAGTCCTTGTGCTTGCCCTCCTTCTCCTCACGCAGCATCCTCGCCGCCTCGACGTTTGCAGGGCTCTCCTCGTTTGGGCTGTAGAACAAGCTGATTATGCTGAGCAGGATCGTCTCGGGGGTCTGCACGGGACTCCACCGCTCAGACGCAGATTCGTAGCCGTACTGGTCCTCCTCGGGAGGGTGCAAGATGGAAATGCACAGCTTCCCGTTCTCGTAAATGTTGGGGTGGAAAGGGATCGGGTCCTGGAACGTGAGCGAGGGCGGCATGTGAGGGTAGTTTTCGGGAAAGGCGAGTCGAGCACGAAAGTTGCCTCCTAGACAAATGGCAGTTTTACAAATCAGCTTTCCCGAACCACCGTTTGCAGAGAGACGCCGGGAGAGTATAGAGGGGGAGAGAGAGAGAGAGAGAGAGAGAGAGAGCAGCACCGCCGTAGTATTGCAGTCGTCGTTG
>MDJU01000946.1:0-10084 GCA_001721665.1 Trichoderma pleuroti | reverse complement strand
AGGAAAAAAGAAAAAAAAAGAAGAAAAAAAGAAAAAAAAGAAGAAGAAAAAGGACGGCGACCTGACAGTGACAGGGTGCTCGGAAGCCCTCTGCTCTAAACTAAGGGCGTGGCAGCAGCATTAGTAGAAAGGGCTTGGGGGGATTTTATTAGGTGGCAATGACTTCAATGCCCTGATTTAAATCGTACCCTGAGTTCACCCCCTGCCGGCACCAGCTTGGCACCTTTTGGCACCTTGGGAACCGTGCCGCCCAACCATAACTACATGTATGTTTCTACATGTACATACTCTTGAGATGAGTATTGCTCTCTGGCGGTTACTTGCCCGGGCTCAATGTCAAATACGGCAGTTTAGTGGTGCGGTGCTGCTGATGGTGAGCCTGTGCCATGCCAGTTGAGGGCGCGGTGCTGTTGTAACAGATACCTACATGTAGGTAAGCTACATGTAGGGTATTCTCGACCGTCCCACCATGATTCGGTTCCCTTTTGTTTATTAAAAAAAAGCACGGGGATTTGAGAACAAGCAGAATAACCTCGCCGGCGTAAAAGATCAATTAATTATCTTTGCAAATAGCTATGCAATGACCATGACCCGTATTTGTGTGCCATATTTATATATAACCCCAATGCTCTTCGTATGCGGCCGCGCTCGCCTGCAGTGGCCCAGTCTCTCAGCCTCTAACTGCGAGAAGCAGGGTCGCTGCCGTGAGGAGCATCGCTGCTAGAGGAAAATTTAGCCTCAAAGCTGTGCAGCATTTTTTGCATTCGTCGTTCGAATTCGGCCGGGCTCTGTGCTTGTCCGTACCCGGGCGGGTGGCTTTGGTCCATGTCAGAAAGGAAATAGTTGAGGCTGTACGAGGGTTCTTGATCATGAATGGTTGTGTTGGCGGTGGTGGCATCGTCATTGCTGGCACTAATAATGAAAGAGGCTTGTTAGCTTCTAAAATGTCATCGGCAAATGACAACGTCCAACTCTTCCGGGCACCAGTTACTGCATGCGTTGTGATAAAGAAGGCTGGCGGGAGAATATATCTTCTCTTCAGAGCCGTCCATGGGAACGGGGAATAGGAGTAATATGAGCCATGGTAGATTTCTCATACCGCAGCCATGGAGGGATTGATCATTAAGAGGCCAAAAAAAAAAAGAATAAAGTAGAAAACTTAGAAAACTTGGAGCTACAAGATGCAATGTCCAAGATAAATACATGTACTTACACATTGCTGCCGTTGTTGGCACGAGTGGATGAATTGGGCATGTTGGGGAGTGGGAGTTCCCAAGATGGGGGAGTCGTAGAGGGCGTAAGGGAAAAAAAAGAACTTCGCCTGTCTCGGTATGGCCTGTAGGCAAAATATACAAAAAGTTTGGACTTGTCAAACAATGGTGTGAGCTCGGTTAGTGTTGGACTTGATGGTTTGGAAAAGCACGACATGGGCCAATCTTTATATGTCGAGGCAGACTGGCTCTCCCAGGCAGATGAGATGGAATGCCTCATACTGGCAAGAGGATTGAAACTCATCTGGGTGCAAACTGCACCCAGCCTTTGACGAGGCAAGATGCAAGAGGCAAAGGAAATAAGCAGTCACCAAGCTGGGCCCGTCGCCCAGTTCCATAGTAGAAGTGTGTCGGAGCCTGGTACCATCTGGCACGGTGTAAAGAATTTGCAACCACGCAGGCACGGTACATTCTGGTGGCCCGGTCCTGGCATAGTGCCAGGAGGGTGCCACCAAGGTGCGAATGAGATACGGACGAGTAGCAGCGAGGTGCGGCGGAGGTGCTATACAGCCAACGCAAGGTTGGGTTGGGGCTAGGACTCGTTCCGGGACGGCAAGCAATCAGCCGCCTGGCATCTCAGAACGGCCCCTTCCGCTTGCTGCCGGATTCTCTACGTTGTCTTCCCACTAGCAGACTCATTGTGCTCAAGCTCCGGGATGAGACATGGCCCGCTTTTTATTCTGTCTTGTCCAACTCTGTCCCGTAGGTAGGCAAGTCTGCGTACTCCCTGTCTTTCTTTTCTTTTCCTTTTCCCTTTTTTGGTCAAGGCTTGGATCTTTGTTTTTTTCCTTGCTCTTTGCTTTGTATCTACCCTGGTATCCACAACATCCACCAAGAAAAAGTAAAACCAAGACAGGGAAAAAAATAATAAAAACAAAAATAAACACGTCAACACCTTGTGTCTAGCGATAACGGAATAAGCCGCCGCCCAAGTCCAAGACTCCCGTAATAGCCTGAGTTTTGACTGTCAAACAAATCGCTACCATTGCCATGTCCTCTTAATCACATCGTCTCACTATATAACATCTCAACATCTAAATTTACCTCGCCTTTCAATCTTCCAAGAGTTCACTCGTCGGCATGTCCGATTCATCTGCTTGTCGTGCTTTGAATGGTAGAAATATGTCAGTATTGATTTACGTTGCTCGTAATAGCGCATCTCTGCGTGCGCATATCTGTAACCATTCTATCGCGTCTATCAATAATGTATTCAGGCCATGCTTTATTTTCTTTATTACGCACACCTGCAAATACCACCTCGGACTTTGCTCTCATGCACATGGATGCGGCGCCGAGCAGCAAACGGTCTGTGCTGCCCAGTTTGCCGCCCGAGTTTTTGTCAAATTCGGCGACTTCATCTAATGCAAGACAAGGCAACTTGAAGACAACACACCCGGTGCTGTTGCGTAACCTTTGAGCGGTGTCTATTGGTCTTGTGAAATTGACTCGTCCTCCTGGCCAACTATCCATGCATCAGGCAAGTGTCGATTGTTAGACAAGAGCCTATCCACCGAGTTCCAACCTTGAGCCATCGGAGGGTTACAATGAGGTAGACTGGGCGCAGTTTGAACCCATATTAGTTTCAGTGCGTCTTGGCTGTTGAGACATCCCAATTCATTTGCCAGGGAAGCAGTCTGTCTGGTATTTGGCAGTGTGCAGTCATAAAGCCTGATGCGAATCAATCCCCAAGCAGAGGCGGAGCCTGCATTGTGCAACAACGTCCAACTTGGTACGCTGCCAAATCCAATACCACCAACCCCCTACATTGCCCTGAGCTTTACTGTATCGAAGATTTTGCGAAATCTTCGATCCAAGCGTTGACTTGTACCCATGTCAAGTTCTGCAAAGTCCGAAGATTCTACCATCGCCTGTACCTACTAAGCAAGGCTCTGCCAGTGGCCCAAGTATAGCTAGCCTCCAGCTGCAAGCAAGACAGGACCGCATTGGAAGGCACATGAACATGAAGGGCACCCTCTTTCAGCCACCTAGGCAACAGCCTGTGTCCGGAATCGTATACATTAACTGCTGCCCCCCTTGCAACCCCCCCGAGTTTTCTCCTGAGAAAAACATCACCACGCACGGCGACATAGAAACTATTGTCGGATTGCACCATGAGCGGCAGAACGTCAGATCTAATAATATGTTCTAACGAACCACTTTCTGGCTATTATTTCTATACTTTGTTGCTCTCCCTTTTTTTTTTGGGGGGGGGGGGGGGGTCAATCTACCTACCTGCAGCACTAGCTCAGCCTACTGGATGCTTCCCGATAGAAATGCCCTAAGCAACGAGGAGTGTACTGATAAACGGTCCTGGCTTTGATCTTATTGAGCCTCGGCAAATATCCTTTGTCTTCATTCATGGATCGACAGCCGCTGGTTCTCACTACGAATAAGCGCCCGACAAGTCTCGTCTATTTAGGATAATCAGTAGCAGCAGTTCTTTGATACGTTTTCACGTCAACATAAGAAGCTATCCTATTTGTCCAAGTATGCGGGATTGAATTCCGAAGCCCTCAACCGTCGACCATCAAGAGAATATTGCCTTGTATGCCTTGATCGTAGCGGAGTGCCTCAGCCCCCATATATAAAGCATGTGTCACGATGCCAACTTTCTTGTCTCAATGAAAACCTTTGCAGGTTTCAGACATGGCACAATACAGTCAAGTAAACAAACAAACGAGTCTATCGCGATATGTAAGACTCGAAAAGACAAGATTTGTGCCGTCATCGTGATCCCTTGCTGCATTAGTGGACAGAGCATTGTTATTTGATGAGACCATCGGCGAGTTTGATTGATATCATCCTACTTAAATTGAGCCCCCCTTGTTGTGCAAAAGCCCCTTGCTTGGGCGACTTGTTTCGTTTGAACGATAATACTTTGCCTTCACCGACAAATACTTTTTTTCGGACGGAAGTCCCATCTTGAACAAAAGGTTCTTGAATGACCAAGTTCTTATTCAAAACGAAGGTTCTGCCCTCCCCTGAACGAGTCTCTCTTGTTTGGGCAAGGATATGATTCCTCTTTCAAAGATAGGGTACTCTTGCTATTCCATCGAGGCCGCCTAGATTAATCACCGTTGGACGGATTGGCCAAGATTGGCTAGTATCTGCAGTCACGTATGCTTTCTTTCCTCCAATATTCCATGGGCGACTTCAGTAATGGCCTTATTACTCTACCCCCTGTCTCATTCATTCCGCATCTATGCTTTAGTCACCCCAAAAGTGGACAAGCTTTGATCTAAAGTCTGAGGCTCAGAGTAACCGACCCCGAAGCAAGCAATCATATTTGCCAAGTACCCCCGTATATTGTCAGTGCTTCAACTATTTTACGGTTGCTTCACGTGTATTTCCATGTCGATCAGTTGTGATAACCTCTAGTTACATAGGTACGTATCATAAAGAGGGAGTTCAGCAGCCATACCCCAATGGTCGCTACAACGGGTTCACCACAGCGCACATCCACTCCAAGAACGCTCTAGCAGTGCATGCGACTGTATGTATACACGGTGGTTATTCCACCTGAGGCGTACTCGTTTCATAATTTACGGCCTTTGCTACTAATCACAGTCCATCTACGCCCCTCTGTTCGCAGGCGGATGATTATCTCAGCTATCTACTCCGTACTCGTTACCTCCATCTGGGACTGCAATTGAACTCGCCACGTGGCCCATACCCCACAAAGTACAAAGTACCTCACTAGCGAACGTTTTACTAGGGCCGGGCCGTTAAAGAGGAGACAAGACAGCCACTAGCGGGATCTACTTATAGCCAGATGCTGAGTGAGTGATTCACGTCAGGAAGTGCACTCCTGGCACCTAACAAATGTTCTAAATGTAACACTCCGTAGAGCGTGTTGAACTTGGGTGAGCAGAGGACTTCAAAAATACATATGCAACCGCCACAATACGATTCCTCTTTCCGGGTTGTCCAAGGCCTACTCAAATCTTCGACCTGATATTTTATCTTACTGTTCTTATTTCTTTTCTACTTTATCTCATACAATCAATCGTTTGGGTGTTATGCCCCCTTGAGAGCTACAGGCACTGGTTCGTTGGTCACAGTTGTGTATGCTTAGCTGACCTGTTCCATGGAAGGCGGCGCTGCATGACTCGAGTCGAGGAGATATATTGGCGGCGGCATTCAACCCGACATGACTTTAATGGATGGTTCAGCTTGGGTACGTTTTGAGCAATAGAAACTAGAAATTGAATGATCTGGATCAGCACTCCCGTAGTCAAGAACAAAACTCACGCGGGGGACGCTTGGGCGGTTTCTTTTGACCCCACGCCTTAGCCCAATGCTAGCTTGCACCCCCAACACAAGACAGCATGGTCTGGTGTTTTACTTTTCTCACACATTATGCCTGTCTCTGGTAGCTAGGCAGTTCTGGATTGTAATGGTAGAACAGTACGGAGACGGAGGAGATCGGAGTGTGTAGAGAGTCCCGCTGCTCTATGCATCTATCATCCCTGGGCTCCGATCAAAAGTGTGTCTATGAATCAGTATCCTCTCGTGTATTGACTGATGAAACACTAAATCTTTCGTATTGACATGTCTGTATATAAACCGTACTTCCAACTTCTGCATCATATAGTTATCACCGATTTCATCCTCTTGATAATACTCTCTTACGTCCATGCTAGCAGCCAAGCTTTTCTTGCAGTTCCCATTCCTCTTTCTCCTTTGCCTATATACATGTACCTATATTTGGTTTCTGATAACTTGTCTCGTCGTGAGAACATGCTCGGGGTTCTGTTCTTGTTCCTCGGGGTGTGCGCTGGTGCTGCTCACGTGTAGTAATGATCCACCCTACTCTCTACATACATGCGGGTGTATACATACATCCACTTGTATGCATCTTCCATGTCATCAATAAGCGGGGGCCCCGTTTATTGTGAACAATCCATGGCAAGCATGCAGGCTCCCGAGTCAGTAAACAGCGAGAGAAGAGCGAAACCCCGCCAAGGGAGAGAACGCACACTATACGTAATCCTCCACAGGGAGGGGGAATGCGAAGCCAGGCAAGGGGTAAAGTATTAATCATCAGCCTGCCTCACATTAGACGAATGCTAGGGGGTTGCGATTAGCATGTGCTACACTGGATTCCAATGGCAGAAACCCCCATCCGCGAGCAGTGGATATTGGACATCGGGATAATAAATTGATCGATTGTGTGTCTTTCTTGAACTGCTGCGGGAACTTGGCCAAGTCAGCCGCCTCCACTAGTGCCCGCACCTCGGATGCCTACTCTAACCCTTTTGTCTAAGGCAGCTTACAAGTTCAACTGCAACCACACGTGGTGCTGAGAACATGATTCAAGCCCAGCAAAGGACACAGAATTGGGATCCTTGGCGACGTAGGCAATGGTCATAACAGCATTTCTGGTCTCGCTAAGGAGCAGCACGAGTCAAGGCACTTCCCACGGCATGACTAAGAATGCTGAGTTGTCATCCTCAAAGCAAACGTAGCCGCTACTGTTATCGAGACATCGCTTTCCAAGTCAATACCATCATCCTGTTATACCCATTATTCTAGCATCGTCATCAATCCTCCGATATCATCTTTCCAGTTATCACCTTCATCCACTTCCGTGATGTTCAAGTTTCCATATCAATAGTCCATTCTGACGGTCTGATAAACTGCCAAATCTGAAAGACTGAAGTCAGTCAATGTGATGTGCTTTGAGGACCCCGTCCATATCGGCAGCCCATTCCATGCCCGGTTGTTTGCGAGAGAATCTAAAGGCATCTGTTGCTCTGTAAAAGCCAAGGGTGTCGGTAGCAACTGTTGAAGGGATCTGTATAAAGACTCCCTCAAGACGTGGCTTCTTCGTTGCCGTGAATCCATTGAGAGATGCCTTCGGTGTCGAGGTGGGGGCACGGGTCGTCTGCCGGGCTTCCCCTGTCAAGTCGAGGCCTAGGATCTTTGAGGAATGAGAAGCCGCCTTTTCCCCATTTATCACCATACTTGTGCATTTGGGGGGAGGGGGATCCCCAATTCTGCTCAGCTGGCACTTTGAAACTGGCGGTGTCGAGCGCCTAGCGGGTTCAAATCAATAAGAGTAATGCCGCCCCATAGCTTCCTCCTGCCTGGCACCTAAGCAGGAGCATAATCACCATACTCCGTGTCTTCCGGGTCATCATTATTTAGACCCGCGGAAGATATCCAACAATCTTTAAGGCGTGTTAGGCCTGGAAAGACGACGCTGATAAAGGCGACGAATTTTTGCGCATACGCCGGACAGTCGCATGTCACAGAACTGACAACCCCTGATATGGGAGATTATTGACAAGACGAACAAATCATATTTTCTATCTAAATATCCATACTTTGCAAAGCGCAGCCTATGCTGTATCGAATATTTCTTAATGAATCCCGTATTCACCTACATGTGTAACAGCCGAATTTCTCGAATCTTAGTTGACATGCGGGCCGTTGCTACTGGATGAAAATTTCATCTCGAATTTACGTAGCTCTTCAAGCATACGTTTTTCTGCTTCGGAAGGACTCTGTGGTGGCCGATAACTAGATGCGTGGGTTGGTTCAGAAAGGAAACGATTGAGGCTGTACGTCAGGCCACTGCCATCAAGTGGACGAGTAATACTAGTAGTGGCTTCAACCTTAATGCTGCTGTGAATGACAACTTTACGATCAGCCTTCAGACATTGAAAGATGTATATAGATCTAAATGTAAGCATTTCAGTCACTGCGTGTGGTGATATGAAGTATGAGAAACAGTGAGAATCTCGTCTGGTCTGGGAGATATCTGAACACTGACACCGGACAACTATATGGGTAAATGCTCCCATCGAAACCATGAGAGGCATAAATCTCTATTGAAAGAATAAAAGAGAGAAGTGAGACAATCGCTAAAAAGTACTTACACGTTGCTGCCATTATAGGCGACATGAGTAGGCGTATCAGGCATGGTTAGGCAGCGCTGCCGTCAAATCAATCAAATCAAATCCGGTACCCGGATTTGATTGATTAATAGAAAATGAAGGCATCATTTAATTGATTTGATTGATTAATCAAATATTTGATAGATTTGATAGAAATTTACCGATTTTTATCGCGATTTTTCGCGACTTTTTTTGCAATTTTTGTAATTTTAGACCCCTGTTTAGACCCCTGTTTAGACTTAGTTATTTTATCTTATTTTATCATCTTGATTATATAAGATCTTGGGAATTACCCTTATCTTATTACACTATAATTTTCAATACCCTAGAGTTATTTGAAAAGTATCAAATCTATCAAATAATTGGTCTTAAATATTTGATTGATTGATTAAGAATTTCGCAATAATTTAATTGATTGATTGATAGATTTGACAAATATATTTGATTTGACGGCAGCGCTGTGGTTAGGAGGGAGTGTTCAAGAGGTAGACAATTGAAGAGGGCTTGGGATAGGATTAGAACTAAACAGTGGCAAGGTACACAGCATTTAGTAGACAAGGGATGGCAATGGAGATTGTTGTAGAGGTAAAATGGTTGGGAGAGAAGCGGGCGGGGGCCGATATTTATATTCAGATAGACAAGATGAACGGAAGAGACAGTTGTAAGTACAGTTTCATTCCCATTCCACCTCTAGGACCAGCCGACCGATGAGAAGGTACATAAATAATATATATATAAATATATATATTTTATTTTATATTGTAGGAGCAATGTAGCACCCCTGCAATACACTTCCTAAAACCGTCTAGCGGGATGAGATGGATGCCTCCATGGGTGCCTTTTTTCAGGGTCCAACACACAGGCATCGGTTACAGTGTCCAAAGCGGATATTGTTAAGATTGAAATGTCGACCTTTCAGACCCACAGCTATGTCCCAAGAGTATAAAGTGTGTATGGAGATGGCAATGCTCAGTGCCTAGTCGTGATACCGAATTGCGTATCTACCTGCACGTAAAACCCCTTTACCTATACATGATGGCGGGATCCTTCGCAAGATGCCGTTGATGGTTGCCAGCGTATGGTAACTGTTTCGTTGAGATAGGAATGAATAGGGAAAAAATGGCCGGCTTAAAGAACAGCGTGCAAGGTCAAGTACATATCTCAAGATGGTTGCATACCCGCAGGGCTGCAGGGGCCAGGATGGGCTTTCCGTGCTGACGATGGACCACAGACTCCGAGAACAAGACCAAGAGCCTTGTCGACAAAAAAGTGAGGCCCCTAAGAACGACTTCGCGGTTCTTCTCCTACGGCTTAGCTCGCTCGTCAACATGGGTAATTATTTTCACCCCGCCAATGAACTCACTCGGTCAAATGCGGCTTGGCTAAGTCATACGCGATCATGGCCTTTTGATAGATGCCGGGGTCTACAATAACAAACGTAGAGAAAAGCGTCTCCTGCAGGTTGTTAATATTAAACTCGGCGTTTCAATCATCTCCTTAGAGTTGGCTACCCACGATGTCGTTGTTCCACATCTGCGTCAATTGAATTGATTATAGCCGGATATATTGATCAAGCTCATTTGGAATGCGCAGATGGGTACATATATGATTTCCTTCTTCCAAGACCTCACGAGTGACTCCACTAGAGATCTTACTATTCTACCACCTAGGGTTATTATAACCCATGGGTAATAGGTAGTTTAATAGCTAAGTCCTGCCTATAGATAATAAATAGGTAATAAATAGATTAATGAAGTTAGTGTATATTTAATTTAAGTATTTAACGTAAGTAGAATTTAATTTAGGTATTTAATAAGTTAAGGAAATATATATATTACCTAAGGTAAATAATCTAAAATAAATATTATATTTATAATATTATTATATATAATTATTATAAAATTAAATAAA
>MDJU01000945.1:0-10086 GCA_001721665.1 Trichoderma pleuroti | reverse complement strand
CTGGCACTCCACCACACACACACACACACACAGACTCGGGCACTCCGATTTCTTCGCACTCGCCCTGGTGCTGTTCTCATATTCAGCCTCAGCCAAGCAGAGAGGGAGCGCTTCTAGACCTGCTAGGCTGCTCTACGTCTGGTCCAGCTTCGGTCGGTCGACTGAACCAGAGCCAGCTGAGTCGCCTCATGCCCGCCTTGGACACCGGGTGACTTGCAGGTGCTCATCTCACCACAGCTCTCCTACACAAGCACCTAGTAGATCGCCTGACATTTCCAACTCTGCAACGTCTGCATCTCGCTTTGCCATGCCGTCTCAACAACCTCGCGGGACAACCCACGGCCACCCGCCGCCTAGAACAAGCCCCCCAACGCCACATCCAGCCCGCGCCTCTTTGGCACAGAATCCCATCTCCCTTGTTACCTACTTGTCGCTCTTATTCTGCTCAATTGCCCACCAGGTCATCTAGTACAACTACATACATACTTTGACCCCGCTCCGCTCCCGAGGCCTCACCCGCTTTTTCAACTCCGTTAGCCACACACGCCAGCCACCCGTGACTTGACCTCATTCGCCGGATGTGGCTCGTGACGGGCTTGATTGGTTGAAACCGAGGGCTGTCGCTCAAGCCACTATATGGCGGGGTGGCCCTCTTTGGAGGATGATGTCATGTCTTGTTGCGCACAGGAAAAATGAAATGCCCAACAGTATTACACTACACGACTTGTCAAATATGGAGATTTTCTTTCGCATCATTTATGACCGTCTATTTAGCCATCACTATTGGTTCTTGTAGCATTTACAGTCAAATATACTAACTCGTACGTATTGTAGAAAAAAGACATTACCAAATTATGGCTCTACATTCATTTCCCTCGTAAATACAACCAGGACAACGGCTTTACAATGCCATATCCATATCCCCCTTTCTAGCCTAGCGTCAACTTGCACCTTATCGTGGCACTGCCGTATCTGTACGTACCAGCAGCATCTCACAACACTCGAATCGCCAAACCCAGCCAGCCGAATGCTACTCTGGTATCGTATCGCTTCGTTATCCAAAGATATAGAGAGCCTTGCTTGTCCTGATTACTTTGCTTTACCCATGTAAGAGTCGAAAACTGCATAATTAAATGGGGCCCAAAAAAAAAGGAAAAAAAAAAGTACAAGCTGCCCGCCCGCTATGTGACGACGTATGTGACGAGGCTCGGCCTGGCAACTGTCTACATTCCAACCATACACGCTTTATCGGCGCTTGAACTCGACAGAATTCACCATTCATCACTTTACACTCCTCCTCTGTCCTCTTCTTTATTTACTTTGCGGATGACCGAATCTGTAGCTCATCAACCTTGATAATCCTATCGCATCAGAAATATCATATAAACAAACACTTCAAAGCCATGCATTACTTCGTCGCTGTTGTCCTCGCCACGAGCTCTCTCGCCTTGGCGCAGCACTCAACGTACGTCTTCTACTATACCTGGATGAATTCCACCTTGACTACACATTAAAGCAAAAGCTTCAGTGAGCATCAACTAACAAATTCTACGTTCTCTTTTGCAGAACTGCGACTCGCCACTTCTCCAATCCCGTCCAGCCTACCGCCTTCGCCGATGATCCTGCCCTGACTCCTCCAAGACCACTTGTTATTCTCACGCCGAGAGAGTCAGATCTTGATGATGTTGAAACTACACTGGATTCATCACCGTAAGCTACTGCTCCCCTTTTGTTCTTTGCTGTCATCAACCTTGAAGAAGACAGTTCCCCCTGATTTCATGTTGAATCTCATTCTAACCATACACTACCAGCACCATCGAAGCCACCACTATTCCTTTTCAAGATATCGACCCTGTACCATTCATACCGTTCACTTCCTCCAGGGTACATCCATCTCCCTCTACCGCGCCATTGGCCTCTTCCACGGCATTCCCATCATCTACATCAACCGCACCGGCAATCCGCGCAGAAAAACGACTCGTCTCGTCCTCTCCCTCCGTCACCACAATCACAGGAACGCGCACAGCGTCATCTACGTCTAATCCAGCCTCCGTGCCAACAGCCTTTGCCAACGCCGCCGTCGGCCTCATCGCCATCGTAGGCCTCGCCATGGCATTATGAGCGTACACAGCATCCCCAATTCATTCCCTCCAACTTTTTCCTTCTTCTTGTCCAACGGCAAACACAGCGTCGGCTCTACACAGAGACTCAAAGGCGAAATAAAAAACAACATGGAGAGCATACAAGCCTTCCTATTACACTTGGACCAAGACGAACCTACATGTTTTTTTGTAACTACCTAGACACAAGCAACCAGTTTTCTTCATAAACCAATAGAGGAGAGAGAGTCTGTTTTTTTCCTCAGACCCAATGACTTTGACTTTTTTTTGGTATTATTCTTGAATCCTATCGTACAAATTGAACAGTTTTGCAGCAACATCGTACTACGCTGTCTCGCGTCAAATGCCATAGGCAATCCAGCCCTGAAAACAACCCTCCGAAACTACGGACTCAAGAAATTGAAATTTAGAAAAAAAAAAGATCAAAAATTCTCAATTGTGCAACCCGTTTTTGCCAATTCGCATCCCATGTAAATGCCCTTGGGGCAAGTCATGCCCATCCTTCCTCTGCTTTTCATTTTCTTCGTTTTTTCCCCTCACATTTTTTTTTCTGGGCAGCCCAATCCCGTCATTCGTCTAGCAAAAAAAAATGATAATAATAATAATAAAAAAAGATCGTAACGGAAGCCCTTTGCGTTTCTCATCAATAGCATGGGTAGCTGGAGCAAACTTTGAACTAATGCTCAGGAGTGTGAAAACAGGAACAGCCCTTTTTTCGTAAAGCCTTCCGAGATCCCCAACAGGTGCAAGACTAGGTATGCCTTTCCAATCCAAGTCCTGCGTGAATAATATCGTCTCCTGAGCCCCAGAAGTGCGTGAAATCTCATCCACTCTCTACCGAAAACCACGTCAGAGTAATGATGGTTGCCCAGCCAAGAGGAAAAAAGACCTCCATAGTAACACAAGGTCTCCAATGCCAGCGTCCTCGGGCGCCGGCTCTATTTCCTACTCTCAAACTTTTTTTCCCTTTTCCTCTCTTCTTCCATGTCTTTCCCAGTCTGTCATTCTTTTTTTTTTTTTCATTCTTCTTCTTTTTGTAGAAAGGAAATCCCAAACCAGAGTGCCAAACGCTTTTGCTGCGTTACAGGTTCCGGACCCAAAACTAAAAAACACAAATTTCCAGGGGTATCTTTCTCCCCCCTTTTTTGGTTGTGCCCTCCTAGAGTAGCGAAACGCCCCGTCTCCGTCGTCTGCCGCCTTCATCTGCGCATAGGTAGACAATCAAAGGGCAAAGAAATGAATCGTACAAAGCCAAAAATCCTTAAATAATTCACAGTTTGTTGCAACGCTTTTTGTTTTGCCGTTTCCCTTGCCGAGCCTTAGCCAAAGAATAGCTAGGCAGAACTGTGACGAAAGAAAAATGAAAATGTTAAAATGCGTCTTCACTTGAACCGGCCAAAAGAATTGCCATGACAAGCTTTCTGAGCTGTCCGGCCAACCCTCAAGAAACAGATATGCAGGGAGCGCCTTCGAGGCTATTCGCCCAGACACCACAGACGAGAGAAACTCCCAAATGGTCAGGGGTCAGTACCGCTGCTGCATGACCAGCTTAGGATCAAAGATCCCCCCCCCTTACACCGATTGCTCGTTGTGAACTCCGTTAGACAAGGTGCTGTCAACGGGCTTCTCGGCATGTCCATTCACGACAACTGGGCCGTTGGTCTTGGCGAAGCCGTCGAGCTGGAGAGCACCAGAGGGAGCAAAGTCGGGCACATCTGCCGACAGCTGACTGACGCCATTGACATGGCCGTTTGCTAGACCATTGACTCCCTGGCCGATGAGGGCATCATCGGGCAGCTGCTGGAACGGGGCTTCAGCGTGGGCCGCATACGCAGGGAGTGACGCCATGCCGTATGGTACAGGCATTCCGTTAAACTGTGGTGCCATTTGCGATGGTCGGTTCTTGAAAGTGAGGTGGGCGGTCCGTGGTTCCGAGCAAACTCATCCCGGTCCTCCAGGGGCAACACAAAGTTTTCCCACGACTGGCTTCGTCGCACGCGTTCAATGTCATCTTCACCAACAGCGAGATCGAGTTCGGTGGAGATTTCACAAACAGCACGGACCATGGCGATATCGGCGGAGAGCTCTCGCACACGCTTGAAGGAGGCAATGAAGTGCAAGGGCACGAAACCTTGCGAGTCCATTCGCGCGCGGAGATATACATCCTTGCACAAGTTCTCGATGGAGAAGTAGTACTCGACCTGGCTCTTGAGCACTGGCACCAACATGTTGTCCCAGTAGGGCTGAGGCTGGAAAGGCATGGCCGTCATCGGCGTAATGGGGTACTCGTAGGGCCCAAACTGAGTTTGAACCTGAGGAATGCGTGCTGATCCATTGGGCAGAGACATCCGATGAAAGTTTCCGCCGTTGTTGCGGCCGCCTCTGCCACCCCTTTGAGATGGCATGAACATCTGACCATGGCCGCCTTGCCTGGGTGGTGGGCTGTAGGGGCCTTGGGCTCGTCCGCCAATGGCGCCCGATGCAGAGAAGCTGGATGCCGTGTGCTGGTGCTGGTGCTGCTGAGTGTTGACGGGATGATGTCCGCCACGGCCGCGGTATGCACCTCGCGGTCTATCATTGCGGTTCTCCGTTCGCTCACGGACAGCATTGCCCTGCTCCTTGAAACATGAGTGTTAGCACATCATTCCAGAAAAAATAGCAGTGAGGTTAGTATGGGCTTGTCCTCTTCCACGACCCCCTTCTCAGCTGCAATTGTATTCATCAAGAATTCATCACTTACATTCGAAGTTGACGTGGCATCCTTGTTCTTCTCGCCGCCAGCGTGGTTCGCGGCTTTCCTCTGTTCACGTGCGTTTGACATGTCTGTCGATGAACGCTTCGTTTGGGGCGCGGGCGCACTGCGGTTCGGGCCGTTGGCACCATCACGAGGGCGATCCTTGCTGTTACCGTTGCTGGTGTTGTCACTGGGCTTGCCCTGGTTGGCGACGGGAGCGGCGCCCTTGTCACTGGCGTGGGATGGTGTAGCCCTTGAGCCATTTGCGTTTCTGGCTCCCCCTCGAGGCTTAGAGTTGCGCATCTGAGGAAGCTGCGTTTCAAAGTTGACGCTCGGCACGTAATCCATAGTCACCCATTTTCCCTTTTGTCTCGGCTTCGACTGGGATCCGTCCTCTGAGGCATCCTTCTCGGGACGATCAGACTTGTCTGCGGGCTTCTTCTTCTCTTCTTGGATGGCCGTCTCTGGAGTAGGCCAGGCCGTGGTATCGGCGACTGAAGGGGGCACACTGCCAGCATCCTTGTCCGCTACTCTTGAACCACGGCTGGCATTTCTCTCGGATCGAGGGGCCTCGACCGATTTGCGAGGCGGCTTGACGCCGTTTGGTATGCTATCTCGCTGGGCAGCAGCCGGAACACCGTTCTCGGCCACCTTGGCGGATGCGTCAGGCTTCGGTGAGCCATTGGTGGTCTGCTCTGCAGAGCCGACGGGAGACGGCTTGACCTTTGCCTGAGCTTCCGCTCGCTGCCGCCAGATATTGACGGATGGAATGGGCGCCTCGAACAGTTCGACTTTGGGAACCTCTTTTTCAGACTCCTGGTCCTTGTCCGTTGCTGATTGCTCGTTGGCTTGCTTTTCGGCAGCCTTTGACTTCTTAGACTTCCGCGGCCTTCTGGAATCTTGTTCGTCGACCGATCGCGTGGTCGTGCTCGAAGACCTCGTGCCTTTGTCGCCTCGTCGCCAAGGGCGATCTAATCTGCCAGACTCGTCATCCCGTGGGGGCTCGCGGCGCGTCTCCTGGACTTCCTCTGCTCGGGCCTCAACCTCGGAACCAGTATTGCTGACGGCATCCTGCTTGTCCGTGTTGGCGGAAGAGTCGGCGCTTCGAACGGCACCATTGGGTTCGGTCGCATTTTCGGCGTCCGCGGTAGACTTGGGCGCGGCTGCGGGTGGCTGGGAGTCCTGGACGGGCTGTCCAGGCAAGGCATTTGATGGCACGGTGCCCTGGCCCTTGGCGGCCTGCGCATAAGAAAAAGCTGAAGCGGTTGCCATTGTTGATGAAACCGTAAGAGGAGTTGGTGAAGAAGACGAGAAAGAAATGATGCGGCAGCGAAACTTATATATCTTTGGTAAACACTAAAGGCGGCCCAAAGTTTCAAAGTCGCACCTCGCAGTGGGAAAGTATAAGGTCTGGTATCCTTCAAGGTGGAAAGTCCCAGAGAGAGAGAGTTTTTTTTTTCCTTTTGGCGTATGGGAAAACGCTAAAGAGGCACCAGACACGGAAATCCTGCTAGAGGGCCGAGAGGTAGTCGCCTTCTTTGTCTTGGAATGCTTCTCGGGAGGAGAAGCGAGTGCGTAGAATCCGTAGCTGTAAAGCGGGACGGTCGTCTCTCGAGCCCAGGCAAAGGGATCAAGATCACGTCGGTAGGTGGCGGAGGGGCCCGAAACGATGAACCGGTCGAAAACGCAATGCGGCCGGTCGGCAAAAGGCGTCTCAAGGCGGTGGCTGTCGCACACTCAGAGCCTCCAGGCGTCGCACGTACACGTATGTACGGGTGGATGGACAGAGAAGCAGGCCGAGCAACAGGTCAGCCAGGCCAGGCAAAGGGAGAGGTGACAACAGGCTGCCGGATTGAGGGTCGAAGGTGACCGGGGTGCAGGAGGAAATAACTTGTTGCGCAGTGGCACGCGGGCAATGCAGGGCAGAGGAAGGAAAACGATGAAGGAGAAAAACCAGCTGCGCTCCTCGACAGGTCGCAGCGCAGCCTGTCAGGAAACGGTCAAACAACTGCCAGCCGGCGCGGCAATGCTTGAGAATTGACTGGTCACGGTGGTGGTGAAGAGGATGAAGAGGGCACAAAGGGCAAACGAAAGAGGCAAGTTGATAATTTTTTTTTGCTTTGTGTGCCAGAATAATAAATTTTTTTTTTTGGTTCCCCTCTCTTCCTAGACGATAGGGCGCCTAGACTGGGTTTGGCGGGTTTGGCGGGTTTTTTGGGGCCCAGGACAGCGTCCTGAAAGCGGAGCGGCTGGGCGGCTTAGTTACAGCGGTCCCCAGCGAGCGAATGGGCGCTGGATTACGGAGTGCAGTTGGCCCCCCAGCGCAGCGGGCCTATGGAAGCACGCTCTTACAGCGCTGCTGGTCCCAAACGAGTAGGTAAATAGGGCGGGCGGGTTTCCAAGGGCCCTGTGCCTGTGTGTGAGAACGGGGGTGAGAAAAAAACGGAATGGAGGGTTGGAAATAATAAGAATAATAATCGTGATGATGGTAAAAATTAAACCCTTGCTCGTGAAGCTGATGCTCTCGATTCGACTTGCCTGGCCGAGGGCCTGCTGGGGCTTCCGCGGCCCACACTTGGATAATGGAAAATCGTTCGCCGCAGGTGGAGTGATTGAAAATGCGCGAATATGGCTTGTAAGCCGAATGTCGGGTCGAGTCGGTGTCTGGTGTTGAGAGAGGCAGCCCGAGCGTTGCTCAAGTTGAAGCCGGTGGCTTTTTCAAGTACCGGACCAGCGGGGAAATATAAGGACTCAATAGAAGACTCGATCAATAGCTCAAGTTGGTGGCAGGTGGCAGGTGGCAGGTAAGCGTTTTAAGGCGCAGGCTCTGTTTTGCCTGCCTGTCTTTGTTCTTGGCCCTTGTTTCGTTTCCATGCAGCCTGCTTCGTTGCTCTTGTTCGGATACGAACTACAAGCAGCCCCGGGGGGCAGCGAATGGCAAATTGCAAATTGCAGAGCGTGAGACATGCACATCTAGTGCGGAGTCATTCAAACCAGTGTGCGGCCCTGATTTGTCCATGTAACTACATGCGCAAACAAGGTGCGTGAGGGTAAGGTTGTACCTAAGGCAGAGAGATGCCGTGGCGCGGCGCCAGCATTTTGGGGCACTTGAGCCCCCCGGAATGCGCTGTCAGGATGCGATCCGCCGCTATAATTATCAGGCATCCCATTGGCAGCCCGGCCGCGAGGCTTCGTCTGCGGCCGTGCATAATCACTGGCCTTGTCCTGCTTCTTCTCATTTCGCTTCGTGATCAGCAGTTGAGGCTGCGTGCCGGGAGATCGGCCGCGTTGTCGTGACTTGCTGCGCCGCGCCGCGCCGCGCTTTATCACTTACTGCATCCTCCATCATTGATCGCCCTTATCGACAAGCGATATCTGCGATAAAGGACCCTGGTGGGCAACAATTTTTTTGCGCCTGCGACTGGCGACGAGGGCAGCTCTGCCAGGTCCTATACTAAGGTACTAGGTAGGCATTTGCTTGTAAATCTCTCATGTACGAGTAACCCACGGCAAGGTGGCGGGATTTTGCACGTAGTACCCAAAAGGAGAAGAGTTGGTGACATGGAAAATGTACTTGTTAGCAAATACTCCGCAGCGTGGTGCGACTGCTAAGAGTCATCGTCATCTTTGCCGAGGCCTGTGTCTCAGTCCAGCCAGCCAGCCCGCCCGCCCTTGCGAGTACCACATAATACACAGCAGCACCACAGAAAACGCACCCATTTCCGTATACCCGATAGTAACCAGCCGCTTGCTAGGCATGTACGGCCAACTGGGCACCGGAAATGCGTCTCCGGTTGCCATTGTTTGCTTTTGGACTGTGGTGGCTTGAAAATGAATGCGCTGCGCAGCGCAAAGTAGCGCTACCTCCCAAGGGTATACCGGAAGTACGGCGTTTCGGAGTGCCCTGCAATAGGTACCGCACCAGCGATTACCCGCGACAATGCAAATCTCTGCTCGTTTTTTATTGCTCACTTGGACAAGGTGCAAATCATTTGTTCCAGATGCTGTGATCTGCACCGGATCGTCTTTGTTCAAAACCAAGGTACTAGCACCTTGGTACCCTACCTACCTAGGTAGTGAATTACCTTCGCAGGTAGTACCTGGCAGGCTCCAAGCATGATGGCCACCATGGCAGATGTTGGTGGTACGGAGCACAGAGACGACTCGATGTGCAAAAGAGCCAATCAGACCCGGCTCCTTCCCCCGACCAATATATGTCAACAACCCCTGGCATGGCAGGTGACCTCTTGCCCGCTCTGCATTTTCCCAGTCCATGCTTGTGTTTCCGGCACGTGGATGACATGTGCCGTGTCTGTTAGTTAATGTCCGGAGAGATTGTGCATTAGCACCGCGCAAAGGTAGGCGGTCGATTATGCATAAGGATGGATGGGGAGCTTCGGCAATAAGTGATAGACATGCTTCTGAGAGAGGCATGCTTTTGAGTAGATTCATTCCTATCGCTACACGGGACTACAACCCAGACGCTAGATATTGCCCAGGTGCTTCGAAACTCCAGACTTCACATAATACATATATATATATCCACAATACATTACAAAACAATAGCCACACTCAAAAGAGCATCAGGTGTCAAGCTTGAGGACTAGTGGGGAGATTCTGCTTGCTAATACGTCTTGTCCAAGACTCACCCCGAAAGCCACGAAGTGGCCTGTCTTGCGCCAAAGGAAGTAGCCAAGCGCAATCCTGTAGAACCCATTGGGAAATAACTGACAAGATACCAAAGCAACGCGGCGAGTTGAACCAGGGCGGCAAAGAGGGTGAGGATAGTGCTATGAAGCTTCGTCATGTTAGCAGGCTTGGTTTGGTTTCTGATTACGCGGCAGTACATTCTCCTCCCCCACCTCCTGTCTCACAGGGCCGTGACATACCTTGATAGAAAACACCAACGTTAATGCGATGGAGCCAAAGTAGGCAGCGGTAAATGGCAGTCTCGGAGCCGAGAAGAGGTGGTAGACGTAGTTCATTGGCCCCATAATGGCAGCAAAGGACGCCAGGAAGAGCGCCGAACCGACTGTCCATCTACGTGGGGGATTAGCGCTGCGCACCCTACATGGGTAATTGGTCTCGGCAAGTAGGTAGAGAGACGCAGCGTCAACCGTGAACGGAGTCACCGACCGACAAAGGATTCTCCGTAAATTGATCGCCGGAGCTAATTCGTGCTACACTCGTAGTTTCATACAGTAACGTGTTAAAAAGTCTGTCGTTTGTGTT
>MDJU01000944.1:0-10117 GCA_001721665.1 Trichoderma pleuroti | reverse complement strand
CATCAAAAGAGCACCTAGACCCTACCTACACATCCAGCCTGGTGTCGATGCAATCCTGTTGCTAGTGCCGCAATAGCGGTTGATGGCTGTTCATCTGCAAGTACTAGCTCTTATATCAAATGGAAAACAATCAATGCCCAAAGTCCGTTGGAATCCCGCATCACGCGGTATGTCAAAATACAAGTGCGCAGGGTATCACCGCTAATGTACTGCCCGTACGGGCCATCAGCCTCTTCTGCATCACATGATCATCAAAATGCCCAGTTTGGATCACAATGATCCCGACCTGAGATGCATCCAGAACAAAAAGGAAAGTCAAAACCGGACCGGACCAGATGCGCCTTCACAACAAGCCGTACCTACCCAGGCAAGGACAGTACAGTAGGCAGTACCTGCTCAATGCACTCCGCGGATATCTGGGCGGGAAAGAGACAGGTATCGATTAGCGCAACCTCGGTTTCAGGTCTTTGGCTGGTTTTTTTTGGTCCTTGGTCTTTCTTTTTTCAATCTTCAGTTACTGCACATGAATTACCCTTTCCGCCCCCTCTCTCTCGCCTCAACTCTCAGGCTTAACCAACAAGTTGCCGACCTTGCTAAAAAAAAAAATCTTCCATGACGGCTTGTACACCGCACGGAGCTCAGCGTACAGTAAGTCCTACAAGCGGTTGGTTATGCGCACGAGTCAAGTAGGAGCATGCTAATCCAAGCACTAGCATTTTCGATTCCGGTCCGATACTACTGCTGGGATGTCGGCTTCGGAGTATTGAAAAGAGGACGGAGTACTCTACACCCCGTTACTCATTGGGGGAAAAGTTCCGCAATCGCAATCGCTACTCAGCTTAGTACTACTTGGTGCCGTTGGAGAAAAAAAGGAAAAAAAAAAAAGATCAACACACTAGCCGGAGCACTCAGTCGGCCGAATGACAACTGATTGGGCTTGCACCCTTTTGAGATCACGTCATCTTGGTACTGTTCAATCTCATACTGTGTAAGGGCCGTTTCTCCGTTTCTATTTGTATCTTTTTAGCATTGTTCCATGACAAAACGCAGGTTGTCAGAGATGGAGGACAAAAGGCCGAGCTCGTCGGCTTTGAAAACGCCCGCCAATCGCTGCCATTACTGGACGCGTCTACAAGTGCAGACGCCTTCTAAAACACCCCTGCTCCATGGGATAAAAACATGGCGGCCAATGGTATTTGGCAATGGCCTCAAATGGCATCGAACCCACTCTGGCCAGATCTTGGTGGTGGACCCAGGCCACCCTCCTTCTCGCGACGACCTCAGGGCCCCATGCTCGCTCGATTACTTGCGTCCCCTCCTCAGCGGCAGTGATTCAAAAAAGCTTCGACGTGGAATCCAGAAGCTCTGGAGCCCATGAGCGGTGGAGTCTTCCCGCTGAGGGACGCAGATTTGGAGGACCCCGTTTCCTCGCCCCCAGGTAGATTTCGTTGGCCCGGGAGTCAGCGCCTCGCTTTAGCTTTTTGCGGCTCCGTTCGATTGAACCTACCATCAAGGGTTCCAACGTCGTTGAAGCGTGATACAGCTGTTTCCGTGGCGCTTGTTCAAGTGCCGACCGGACCGCATCATCTCAAGGCTCGGGTTTCTCATCAAGACGAATGCCCATGACCGATACGCCCCTAGCTCCCCCTCCCAGACTTGAACATGACCAACGCTTTCGTCGGACAACGGCCGAAGGGGAGCGAGCTCAGGAGAGCCGGCCGACCTTTGCCATCTGCGAAAATTGTCCGCCGGACCAACCCTGGTAGAGCAACTTGACTTGCTAGTACAAGTACAGTATGTCATTTTTGTATTTATGTTTTATTGCCTTATTCGTTATTCTCTCCCTCTTTTTTTTTGTTTTTGTTTTTGACCTTGACGTCCGTGCCAGTCCAACAACAAGGGGGGGTGTCAAGCTCTTCACATTCTCTTCCTTCAGCTTCCCTCTCTTTCCCCCAGCAGTGCAGGCCATCTTGGAACCCCTCACGCCGCTTCACAGCCAGCCACCTGCTCAGAAGCATGTTGAGGGAACCAAGCGTACGAGTCCTTGGACCTGGCACTAACACGACCTACATAGGCCTTCCATACGCGCACACTCACCGAAGAGAGAGATTCGGCAAGCGTTGTACGGAGTAGATTTGGCCTGTTTTCGGGCGAGTGGGTATTACTGATCTGAAACCGTTTCGTCTTGAGAAACGTGAATGGCAAAAGTCATTATTCCGTGGCGTCCATGGTTCGCGAACAAGCCAGGCGCTGCATACCTAGGGACAAGACCGTCGGAATCGCTCAGGCCGTTTCTGTTCAGCCTAGCTCGCGGCTAATTGGGGGTCGCCGCATCGTTACGTCACCCCCTCCTTCCCGCTGACTCCCGAGTTTTCCCCAAGCAGACTGGCGCCAAACCGGTACGGCACCACTGCGCCTCACCGCCTGACGTGCAGATTTTTTGGCCTCATCTCTGTGGCATCTTATCGCTCCAGCAAAGCCCAGCGAGTCAATTCTCACCACTAGCGCTGCTCGCATCTGGACAATGGAAGCATCCCAGTCGGCTGACAAATGGGGAATTGCCATACCACCTGCTCGCACCATGACCCAAAGAGGCAGCAAGCCCGCCGACCAAGGTGCACTCGCTCCCATCACCGCGACAGGTGGCTGGCCAAGTTCCAGGTGGTCCCCTTACGAAGACGCATGAGTCGCCGGATACGAGTAAGTCTAGAGGCCGAGGTAGCTGCTACATGTGCGAGGAGGCATTGGGACGGGTGTAGGAAACAGGCAATGCCATGGCCCGGGTCCAAAAGCTGTGGCTCGGTAACCGGTAGCGACAGTGTCTGGCGACACGGAGCTGGACACGACAACGGCTTACTCCTGTTCGTGCTCAAGATTGGCCATGCGCGCGCACATTTGAGTACCTACCTGTCCTGAGGCGGCCGCAGTTGTGCTCTACTGTGCTGTGCTGTGCTGTGCTGTGCTGTGCTGCAACTTGTGTACTCTGCTTGGGGTACTGGTACTGGTACCAGATGCTCCCTCCGGAGCAGCATCACGATTCAAACGCGCATCAATCAACTAGAAATCCCTGTCGTTGATGTCTTGTTCCAAACCCGGAACTGCTCAAATTGGGAAACCGAATGACATAGTACATACTGCGACTTACCTCCATGTGCGCTGTTGGTTCTTTTGCCAATCTGAGACACATTGTCCATGACAATCGCATTGTCGACAAGTCAACAGAACCGACCATGCGCCGTTTGCTGCCGTTGGTGGGTGAGATGTTGTTTTGTTCATTTCCCTCGCCTTGTTCTCTCCTTCTTGCGCCCCAGCACGCCAACCTGGATTCCAACCTTCTGGGACCACCCGATCGATCGTGGCAGAATTGAGCGCACGAATAGGGCCTTTGTGTAACGCTGGAAAGGACCACGGTGGCCGCTGGTATCCATTCTGTCCGCACACTTACTTCGGCATTGGGGCCAACGTTCCTGGCGATGCAGCGGGACTGGTGGCATGAGTGGATAGTTGGCATGTTGGCTGCCCGTTCCGAACTTCTCCATCGGCCCCATTTCCACTGCGTTGCCAGATCCGTTGGGGATCAAGATTTAGGACGCTGGTGGCCTACCAACGCCCGCATCCGAGGAGAACCACAGCGGACGTCCTCCGTACTCTTCTCCCCGTCCGTTGACGATATGCCACCAGCACATGCGCCCTGAACATGCACCATGTTGGACTCCATAGTAAGATTGGGCTGATGTGCCACGCGCGTACGGCCGAGCAGAGCTTCGTGCTTCCCACACAACGGGCGGACGCCGGCGGCTGTTTTTATTTTGGGCATGGCATTGCCAACGCGTTTGTCAGTACCACTCATGTCATGTGCGCGCCTCTCAACCTGGTTCGAGGCCTTGCGCATAGACTGTCCATCCACGACGTCGTATTTGTGCGCCTCTCGGCACCTTGATAGCTCGAAATCTGGTCCATATGAATGGGAAATTCCCAACTACGAGTACGAGGACATGAATACGCGGTGGCCGAGGCGTGCGGCCAGGCATGAATCGCCGCAATGACGACTGAGACGGGCCAGCGGAGGAAACGCAAATGGACGCGGCACAGCACGGCACGGCACAGCACAGCACAGCACAGCACAGCACAGCACTCGCAGACGTACCGCTCCGGATTCATCTCATGTCTCATTTCACTTCATTTCCCAGTGCGGCCATTTGCACAACGACAGGCCCCCCGAGTGCTACCATTGCTGCCTCTCAAAGCAACGTTCTGTTTGGGTTGGCGGACGGTTTTCCCTCTGATATAAAGTACCGTCTACCTCGATACCCCTGGCCGGCGGGAGGGCGTCTCCATTGTTGCCGAGTTTCTTTACCGCACATCAAGATAGACAAGCCCACGCCCCAATTTCCCGCCGGCTGCGACGGAGTCCGGAATGGAACTAGCCCCAACCAAGTCACTGCCATTCGATCCTCGCATGTTTTTTTTTTTTTTGGCGTGCAGGAGGCCATCTTGGTCGCTTCGACGTCACTGCTAGCATCCAGGCCCGCCAAATAACCCCGAAATTGCAGGGGTCCTCTGGCGTGTTAGCGCGAACTTTTCCAGAGCTTGGATGCTTGGCCCATCCCAATGCGAAATGTGCTCCGTACGGAATATATTGCTAGCCCAGCCACTGTGACGAGAATCGTGCTCTTGTACTCCCTACATGACCCGACCGAACAAGCCCAGCCGGCGGCTATACTCCGTGGCAGGCGTGGAAACGAAGGGCGGTGACAAAGAGGCTAGTCGAGGCTAGCAACAACAAGACGCTCACCAGCTCACGATGCGCTCTCACAAGTGCTGCCACTAGCGGGCAGGCGGCCAAAGTCCTCAAAAGCCCAGGTGGTGGTGTCTGTGTCTGCAGAAGCCCCCCCAATGGGTCACTGTTGGCGGGCTTCCACGTGGGAGTGGCCTCGCGAGATTGCAACCAAGGAGGAGACTTTTGCCATGCAGCCATTGGGAGTGCTGAACGGGAAAAAGGCTCCTGGGAGGCATACACACTGCCCAAGACGCGCAAGGCAAAAAACATGGCATATTATTCTCACAACCTCACGCCATTTGCCATGATGCTGACCACAATAAAGCAACTCAAAGAGGGAGAGTGGCTTGCCACAGTCGAAACTCTGCGCCCGCACTCCCGCGAGCCCAGTACGAGTAGAGTAATAAAGCAGAGACGATGGGCCACGCGTCACTAGTACGAGTACCGAGGACAGTGAACCAGCAAGAGCCTTTTGGGGGGGGGAAGGAACAGGAAACAACAAACGTATTGTTCAAGAATCGAAATGTCACCTGACGATGGATTTACGGCCTTGGTCCGTACCAAGTGCCTCTCCATTGATGGCCATCCGAGCATGTTGCATCGCACGCAAAGCGTCGTGGTGTGGTTGTTAGGATCAGTTGGTTGACCTGTGCAGTACATACGAGTAGGTATGCTTGTCCAAGTTGCCAGGGCCATGTACACGATACAATGGCCCAGGTACTATTACGACTACTCCGTACACCTTCCCCATTTTTGCCGACGGGCCTAAACTCCGAGCACTCGAAAGTCTTCGTCTGGGCCCCCATGTCCATCTAGCTCCGGCATCCATGCTTTGGTTTGCTAGCACAAGCGCCGAGTGGAACCAGGGCTTGTTCTCAGAAGTTTGCCGAATGGAACCGACACATCAGGCTATTGCTAGGCTATTCAGATTACCTAACACGCAGTGGGAAAGCGAAAGCCGCCGTCTCCCTGTATGGAACAAGACTTTGTACGAGCACCAACGATGAACCTACTAGCGCCGGCGAAAGCGGGAATATACATACACATACGGGCGTGTAGTGGCGGTCCTAGCGATGCCGGTTCGGAGTACACAACACTTGCTTGGGTATTCGCAGCAGAGGAAACCAGAAGGGGAAGAGGGGGGTTGGGTTTTTTCCCTTGATCCTGCTGCCTAGGAGATGGCACCGAGCAGCTACCACTCGTGTCATCTCACCATGTGCTATTCTTATGTATTGCACTACCTGCTCCCGTGGAGTCACAAGAGCAGCTTCTCTCGGGGCCAGGATGACCACTGGACGACTGGGACTGGTGCGAGTATGGCCCAAACGTCACGTCAAACCCTTGGCATTCAGTTATGCAAATCAGGCACCAAGAAGAGGATAGGGCTTGCATTCGTATTAGGTGTGTTGCTCTTCTTGGACGGAGATGGATGGCTGGGCTTTCGGACCACGCAACGCCCCCCCCGCCCCCCAAGCTGGCCGGCACCCCCCATGGATGAGAACAAGTACATGGATACCTTACTTGCCATGCCACCGAGGAGCGGACCGCTTCATGCCCAAGGTACTGCCAGGTTCTCCGTACGTGCGAAGGACTTGTCGTAGTACCAAGGAGAAAGGGGGGGGCCAGCTTGTCCGACCCCTCACAGCACCCTATTCTGACCAGTCGGGTTTGCAGGAATCATCTAGCACCGCCAAGTGGCCTTTCTATGAAAAAAGACCCCCACGCTGGATCAGATACCTCACGGAGCGGCAGCTGCGGCGAAATGGAGACGTGCTTGTAGTCGCTAGGTACCGATGCATTGGCAATACATGGCTGAGACACGTCGCCAAAGGGGCGTCATTCATTTGTCCGAAGAGGAACATTTGTCTCGACTCGGAATACCTATTCGTCCTCGTACGCTTCAGCTTTGATTCCCAACGCTTTGGCTGCACGGCAGCAAGTTTTTCTTGGTTTTTATTCCGCTCTGCCAACGAGGTGCTTCAGTTTATTTACAACAACTCTTTACTCGTACGGGTAATGAATTTACTTGCAACCTCGTCTTCTCCATGGAAAGCGGAACTTCTCCGGACACCGCCAGCCACATGCAGGGAAAAGAGAGAGAAAAAGAATACTATTTGTGAATCAAAGCACCACTGGTAAGCCACTCAGGGCGGAATGAAACCTCGTCTGCCACGCCGTTGTGCGCTACCTCGAATAGGGAGGCCTTGAGTCAGCCATCTAGGTTTTGCGTGACCTCTACCTCTTCTGTCACGTTGGCGTCGAATGAATGGCAAAAAATGATGTGAGACACGTCATCCCTACGGAGCTGGTTCTCGTTGACTGTTGGAGGACGAGTACGAGCACCAGCTTGACCGTCTTCCGGTACTTGTGAGCCCCTGCAATGTGTCTTGTTTTCTTTTGGTGTTTGTTGGGTGTGCCACTTATACTCGGTGCCTGTGGCGCAGATGGGCGTCATCTAGGGAGCATGGGGCCAAAAGCATCGAGGCCGTTGCACGGATATACAAGAAGCTCGCACGTACGGATTGCCTTTACATAGAACCACCTACTCCACCCCGGCACTTGGGTATACTTGCCGATGCTAGCACGAGTCTCAGCTTCCTTCGTTGCGGGACAGTCCGCTGACCTTGCGCCATGTACTCCATATGGGCTGGACGGGGACTTGGGTGAAAGGGGAAACAAGACAGAAGGACAAAGGAAGGGCAGGACGCCCGGTATGCAGGGCTTATCCGGCATACAAGTGCCAATATACCTACCTACTCCCCCAGAGCCCGGAAGACACAAAAATGGGGAGAGATCCAGACAGGAAGCGGGCATGTCCACATTACTGCTTGTAGTCTTGTCCCGGGGGGCCAGAGCTGCCCCGACACGGACCCCAATGCTACGTGAAAACCGATAGCCGGCCCATCGATCTACGCGCCGAGGCCAAATGCCATGGATGGGATGCCACCGCACTCGAGGTCCTTCTTTACATACATTGCGTCCTGCCGGCGCTTCGTACTCGTACAACTGCTGCATCACTGCCCTGGCTTGACCGACATGGCGCTGCGCTGCTTCTGAGCGAATGAGCAAACAACGACAGATTCAGCCAGCGTTGGCGCACATTTCAAGGGTGCGGGCGGGCTGTGTTTGCTGTGTGCTCCTCCTGGCGCCGGAAGGGTCCCAACGCTTTTCCGGGTGTCTTGTCTTCTCTTCGGAGTATTCTCCCTCTGTTTCCTCGTTCAGTTGTCCAGTCTTGCCCCTGCTCCCTCTGTTTCCTCGTCCAGTCGTCCAGTCTTGCCCCTGCTCCCTCTGCCTTGATATACGAACGCCTCAGTGATACGTGCACCAGTCGGATTCAAGACAACGGCCCCGAGCATGTGCGTGGATCCCCCCCGTGAAATGCGGCTGTTGCACGCCATGCATCGCGGGAACCCGGCCGGCCAGTGCCTGAGCAGCTCGGAGGCGCTACCATGTCTCTTTGCACATCATGTCATGTCAGTGCACGCATTGGTGTCCTTGGACCTAAGATGAGGTGTCTCAATAGAGGCCGGCAAGGTGCATTGCTTCGGACCCTCTCTATGGTCTCGGCTTCTCTCTCTCCCGCTCTCTCTCAATCTCTCTCTGCCTCCTTGCTTACAGTATCCAGTAACACGGACTGAATGCTTGCACGACGCATGATTGTTGGGGCCCTTGTTATTGGATCTCGCCTTTTTTTTGTTGCCTTTTCCTGCAAGGACATCCCATACGACCGGTCAACTCGAGACATGTTCGACTACGGGCCTGTCTGTAAACAAAAGGCATGGACTGCTTGTACCTACGAGTCCGTCCGTTGGGTCGCAACATGAGACCAGCTCGGTCGGCATTATTGGCCCCGGGGAGGACTTGTCTGGTGGCGTGAGAGGGGGCGTTATCAACCTTGTCTCTCGCCAAGGTTCCATTGCATGTTGGTCAGAAAAATTGCCTTGTGACTTTGCAAGCCTATTTTTGGCCGTGATGTCACGGAACGTGGATGATGAGAAGCCTCAGCCGTGTCTCTGGGAAATTGTTCCTGCACAAGGCACTGTCGGTGAGCGCATGGGACGTGATTCGAGGAGACGGTCGACACTGTACTCGGTGCGTGTCTGGCTGGATATGGGGAGGGGTATTGCTGCATGTCCCTGCACGCATCACCAATCGCAGCCACGTACGATGGGACCCGGTCAAGGGATGAGATGGACGCATGCGCGTGCAGGCAGGATCAAGCTTGGTACTATGCTGGTGGTATTCGTGCCACTACTCCGTGCTGGTTTGCCAATTGCTTGCACTTCGTACGCGGAGTGTTGCCATCTCATGTACTGACCTCCTTGCCTTGCTAGCGCAGAGACGGGGAGCAGCTTCCGGAGAATATCTCGGCTCAAAAACACTTGTTTGCCTGGCCCTGCCCCTTGGGAAACTGCCGCCATGAGACAATTACACGGTGGCAAGTTGATTGCCCTGGATGCCTTTGTGCCGTCTTGTCTGTGGCGTCGTGTATCCTGCGCAAGTTACGGAGGTAGAGTACATGAAGGAGAAAGACTATTGATACCAGAAACCTTGCTTGTTTGCCTGTTTTCCCGCTGGGAAGCAGTGAAATCCTAAATGACATTAGCTTTTGAGATGTGATTTCCCAGCCTGAGAAATACCCAATTGATGCCTCCACCCCCCCATGCAGCTGAATATGCATGTTTCAATCTTGTGGCTGTCCTAGAGCACCGCGGGCGGCAGGATAGGAAGTGGGCATTAGTACATGTACGGGGTAACCTGGAGCAGGGCGTTGAACCTATTTTTAGGCACTGGATTCACATGTCGTGGAGATTGGCTGAAGCAAATACTTATTCCATTTACAGGTGCCTGAAATACGTGTACATGAGTGCAATTGGATGTTGACATGACAAGTGGTTTTCTGCCCGTTTACAGCGCCATTCTGCGCTCCAGAGCGTTGGGGGAGATTCGACCAGTCGTGGATGGTCTGCTAGAGGTACGAATACCAGAGTAGGGAACATCTTGCGCATATGCCAACAACTACTGACACGGTATTGATTCCAACATCTCACAGGTACCTACTCGGTAAATCATGGTGGGCTGTTGCTCTACCACAGACTATGGCGGCTTTACGCGGATGACTAAGCAGTCAAATTCAACCACACGGCGGGGGCACAAGGTGCGCCAGGCTGGCCAATGGGATGGCGAGATACAGGCCGCCGATTTTCCCAAATTTTGTGCCTCGTCTCAAGATTCTAAGCGAATGATGCTGATGGTTTGATGGTTTGACGTCCTAGCAGTCTTTTTTTTTTTTTCCCTCTCTCTCTCTCTTCTCTCTCTCTCTCTCTCTGCCGACTA
>MDJU01000943.1:0-10124 GCA_001721665.1 Trichoderma pleuroti | reverse complement strand
GTCAAAGGCCGTCTTGACGTGCTCCTCAAAGTGTGTGCGGTGCTCGGGCGGGGATAGGCAGGGGGGGCAGCGGATGCCCCTTTTCCTCGGCCTCTCGGTTGGCCTCCTCGACGAGGGCGATTTGCTCCTCGGTGGCGTCGCCCTTGAGGTAGGCCAGGCGGGCGGTGGAGAGCTCGTCGGCTTCGAACTTGCGCTGGGCCTCTATCCATTCGGCGCGGCGGGCGCGGTTGTAGCGCAGCATGTCCCAGACCGAGTATACGCTCACGACGCCGGCGACGACTGGAGCTCACTCGTCAGTCTCGTGGTTTCCCATGGCGGTCCGGGGTTTCCTCTTCTTCTGCTTCTCCCTTCTTCTACATTCTCTGCATCGTATCGACGTACCTGTAAACATGACGAGGCCCCCCACCGTCCACCTGTGCGCCACATCAAAGAACCGCCTTGAGGCATCAATGACTCTGTCCGCCTTGCTGACCTGTGCCTGTTGCGCCGCCAGATGCGCCTGCCTCAACCGCCGTACTCGCTGCTCGGGCGTCTCGCCGGGGATCCTGGAAGCCTTTGGGGCCGCAGAGGTGGCAGACTTTGACGTAGCGTGGGGTATGGTGGACGTGAACCTTGTAGCGTCCTTGACGCTCCGGGGTCCTATTCTGGACGCCATTTTGAAGAAGAAAGGAATGTAGACGGATAAGAGAAGAAAGAAATTGTCAAGACTTTTGGGCGGGCTGGCTTTGAAAAGGGCCCGAGGGAGCAATGAGCCAAAGGTGATTCGGAGGAGAGATTTTGCTGTACCCGGGAATGGATCGTTTTCGTGAGATTTTTTGGTAAAGGTGCAGCCGCTGAACGGCGAGAGGGAATTCGGCGAGTGTGATTGGTGCGGGATTATTCCGGGGGTCGAGAAATGGGCTGTTTTCTTGGAGAAGAAAATTGATGGCAACAATCGGCACTAGCGATAGCTGCTTGCTGTGGTCTGCTCGGGGATATTTCATTCTACGTGGGCAACTGAGCTGCTCGTTATGGGGGCACATTGATTGGGATTAACGCTCTTGGTTTAACAGAGCCGATTAATTTGTTGGATATCTACCAACTGATCCAAGGCGTTCTACAGATGGACTTTCACATCGCCACTGTAGAGATGAAAACTTCATGGGCAGGTGATGGGTGCATATGTGCTCTAGGTAGGCAGCTCCTCAATTTACAAAGGTCAAATACGCTATCAAGGCACCTCTATCTCTTGGTCATTCGTACGCCGTACGCAACATCTAGCCGTGCCTGCAAACGTTCCCACGCCAAAACATGGCTCTTGTCGCGGTCAACAATCACGCTCTCAAACTCTCATGTCACATCTTCTTCATGATGCTGCATATAGCAGCCGTCACAATGAAGACGGAGTTGCATATATCAAAAATTGCGCCTCCCATGGCCCCGAAGGACAATGGAGCAAGGAACGACTCCGCGCTGTGCAATGCAGGCCTTCCCAACTGAACACTTGAATTCTTGATCTCAAGTTATTCGAAACAAGGTAAGTATGAAGAAGAAAGAAGAAGAAAAAGAGCTAAAACGGAGGCGGCGCGGAAGTGGTTTCATAGCTCCAAGTTGATGCCTGGCGCCAAAATGGGGCATTCTCAGGCATCAAGACACTAACAATTTTCGAGCGCGGCACGTGACGAGCATTCTGATTTTTGGTGCGCGGCAGGGCATGTCCCCACGAGGTACGTATCGATTGTAGGGCACGAAAACCCTTTGACGAATTTGACGAGTCTCATCCTCCGAAATTTCAACGACTTCCGAACAACGACCACCGGAGCCCACGTTGATCGCAAGCAGACACAATGGTATGTCTAGATACCCCTAATGGAGGACGCTGAATTGTTGGAATTCACAAGAGTGCTGACCTTTTTCCCCCCGTCCAGGCGATCAAGCACAACCAGACGATCATCAGCAACCGTGAGCACTCCCCAGTCAAAACCTCGAGTCGACGATGCGAATCATCATGAACTGCGACTGACCCCTCCCACAGATTTCCGCAAGGATTGGCAGCGTCGGGTTCGCACCCACTTTGACCAGGTATGCGATCAACGACTCGGAAGAAAAAAAAAAATCGACATTTGGAGAGGAGGATTATTGACTTGTTTCGAAATAGCCCGGCCGCAAGACACGGAGACGCACTGCTCGTCAGGCCAAGGCTGCTGCGCTTGCTCCTCGTCCCGTCGACAAGCTGCGCCCTGTCGTCCGATGCCCTACCGTTAAGTACAACCGACGGGTTCGTGCCGGTCGAGGTTTCACCCTCACCGAGCTCAAGGTACGACTTGACTGAAAAAAAAAGAGTTTCTTCCTCGCGATCCTTTGGCCTCAGGAGAGAGAAAACAAGGCAATCACAATTGCAGAGGCCTCGGGACGCAAGAAACGAAAAAAAAAGAGCTGGCTGAATTGGTTCTAACAATGCATCTACAGGAGGCCGGTATCTCCAAGTCCCTGGCTCCCACCATCGGCATCTCCGTCGATTTCCGCCGACAGAACCTGAGCGAGGAGAGCCTTGCCGCCAACGTTGCCCGCCTCAAGGCCTACAAGGAGCGCCTCATCCTCCTGCCCCGCAAGTCCAACGCCCCCAAGAAGGGTGACACCAAGACCGACGTCGCCTCTCTCGACAAGGCCGCCTCCATCGCCGCCGCCCTGCCCATCGCACACGTCTCTGCTGGCTTCTCCGAGATCAAGAAGAGCGAGATCCCCGCCGCTGTCGAGGGTGGTGCCTACACCAAGCTTCGCATTGCCCGAAGCAACGCCAGATACCAGGGTGCCCGTGAGAAGCGTGCTCGGGACAAGGCCGAGGCCGAGACTGCCAAGAAATAAACTTTGTCAAAAAGGGAACTGGTGTTTTAAGGGTTTTTTGCTCTTTGCGTCTCTACGGGAGTGTTGCAAGGTCGGTTTCGAGGCTTTGATGAAAGTGCTAGGCCAGGTTACGGGAGGAAATAGTAAGCTCTTAGGTCCAGGTCAAAGAATTATTTGCATGATCAACCGGCCCTTGCCCTTTATACACTATAAAAAGGGGTCAAATGGCAGCATATTAAACGAGCGCTGAGGCACACGTAGTTTCTTTGTCGTGAAAAGTGGCTATAATTTTTTTTTTCTTGTTCAATTGGGTCCTTTCGCTACGCGTAACTATGAGTGATGTGAAGAGATACACGTGTGTGAGACGACTTGAAACGATCAACCAAGTTATATGATGCATATATATCGCTGTGGGCAATCTACTTTCCCTGTTATTATGTATCCAGACAAGAGAAAAGAAGAGCAAGCAAAAACATGACGGCCTCTCTCTGCCAGCCACAACTCTATTTGGCTTGCCCAGCGTTTCAGATTTACGACGCCATCGCCTTGTGCGCAGCCACAATCTCCGTGCCCTCCTTGACCAGATCTTGCAAGAGGCTCAGCCTCAAAGCAGGCAGTTGGTCGCCCCACGTCCGGAGCAGCTCCGTGCACATCACCAGAGCATTCTCCCGATCCACGCGAAGCATGCTCTCCTTCTGCTTGGGGTCGGCCTGCTGAGGCTCGAGTCCCAGGCCCTCTGCCATGGACGTGATCTGGCCGTCGGGGGCGGCCAGCGCGTATGGCGCTTCCTCGATCTGATCGCTGCCTCCGACCTCGCTGAGGGGAGTCTCTCTTCCGGTGATGGCCTTGATGAGCTCCGTCATGGTGCCGTGGTTGGAGAGCAGCTCCACGATGACGCGGCCTCCCTCCTTGGAACGACACATGAGAGCAAAGACGAACCACGCTTCTGAGCGAAGACTCGGCCATTTCTGCTGGACAATCAGAAACGAGAGAACCCTAGCCACGTCGTGCTTGGTGTAAAAGTATTCGCGTCGTTGGTTTTCTTCAGGCTCCGACGACGCTGTGCCGTCTTTACCAACTGGGCGCTCCCAGTCTGGCAGCAAAGGCACGACTGGGCCAGAGTGAAGCATCCGGCATGTGGCGGCCACAGCTCGGGCAGCCTCGAGCCTCGTGGGCTCAGCATCAGAGCGCTCGTAAAGCGCAATGATGCCGCTCACACTGGAGCGTTCACGGGCTGGGCTAGCCGGGTCTGCGCTGAGAGGAGCACATATGCGAGCAACGTTGGCCGGGCAGTTGAGGAGGAGCAACCGAGTCAGAGACACGGCGGCAAACTGCACCTGGGGCGAGGCATCCAAGCTGTACAGCCGCGGGACACATGCGACATCCAACAGGTCACCGAGAAGCGGCTTGTTCTGGAGCGGAATGGCCAGGTTTTTCAAAAAGGACAAGGCTGAGTGGAGAAGCTGTGCGTCGGTAACATCCTGATTCGAGAGGAGCCTTATCAGGGGGCCATGCGCAAAGTAGACTTGAACAAGCGAGGTGGTGGCTTCGTCTGAGCGGGAGAGATTGCCCAGGGCGAGACACGCCGCCGTCTGGAGCTGGAGGTTCGAGCTCTGCAGCCAAGCGAGGAAATTCTGGGCAACCGGGCTCTGCAGTGGATAGCATGACGCAAACAGGTCGTTGCCGGTGATGTCTGCCAGGCTGACGAGGAGGCTGGAGTAAAGCTTCTTCAGGGACGCTCCGGTATCGGCGTCGTCGATTTCGAGCGCATTAAAGTGAGTGTGAGCGTGGTAAAAGGTGGAAAGGAAGAGCTGCATCAGAGGTCCCTGGATCAGGGCGGCCTGGAACTTGCCATCGGCAAGGTAAGCGCCGGCCACCGAGACGAGAGATATGAAGTCGTCAATGTCATCTCGAGACGGCAGGCTCGTGGCCAGCGTGAGCAGAATCTCCACTGTTCGGGGACTTGCACGAGCTGCTTCGCCTTCTTGGCTAACAAGCAGAGCGAGG
Source organism: Trichoderma pleuroti (assembly GCA_001721665.1). Lineage (NCBI taxonomy): Eukaryota > Fungi > Ascomycota > Sordariomycetes > Hypocreales > Hypocreaceae > Trichoderma > Trichoderma pleuroti. The sequence goes on along the minus strand of MDJU01000943.1, from coordinate 5,294 downwards.
ATCTTGCAGAAATAGGGGACGAAGACGATGAAGTTGGCAAGGGTGGGGGAGGACAAGAGATCGATGAGTCGGTCTGGTTGAGGTTGGCTTGTGAGGCGGCAAGCGTTGTGCGGGATTCTTTGAAATGGCAGTTAGTGTCTTATAGTCATTCATCAGACATCAAGGAGTTGGCGGGCCTCACCATAGTCGACTAGGATGTTGAACAAGACGGGAATTGTAAAGGGTATCAAGCTCTCATCTTGCAGGTGGTTGATGACGGTAACAAGGTGATTTCCCTGAATCACTCTCGCACGGTTCTCGTCTGTATCTGCGCAAGAGTTTCCCACCAGCCGCAGTAGATGGATCTTCAAGCCCTGCTCCAGAGCGCCGCCAGCGAGGACACGAAGGAAGAACTCCAAGATGCCAGAATCACCAAAGGGGCCTCGCCATGCCACTATATGAATACAGATGTTGGGTCAGTCTACCGGTGCAACTCTTCTTCTGCTTGAACGTATCCAAGGACCAATTTCGCCGTATTCTAATCTGTTGACTGATTGATAGTGACTCACCATCTCTGCTGCCGTCGCCCAGCTTCTCAGCCATGAGCTCCAGGTCTTCCTGCCCATGCGAGGTCCATACCTCACGACAAGCTGCTAGGAGTGGTATCAACAGCTCGGTTCTCCTCTGACGAGCATCCACAGACTCTGTGGTTTCATCGTACTTGTCAGGAGAGACTTTGCTGCCTTCTCGCAGGAGCATCTCTTCAATCTCCTTGGGCGCCATGGCTGCTGCTGATAGTTGTCCTATTTTCACCAAAAAAACACGATACTTATATGTCTTGTTTTAAAACTTGGAGAGCTTGCAATGAAGAGGTCAGGAGATGATTCGGAAATTAAGTAATATATGCTCTTCGAGATGAAGTCTCTTCACACGCAAACCCTTGCAGAGGTGATGACGACTCTGTGCTGTTGGACCCCAATTCAATGAAACAGACGGAAAACCCTAGTCCAGCCAAAAACGCGTATACGGCAGGCTTAGATTGGATTATGCAATTGCCGGAGAGTATTTTAGCTTCTTACTTTGCGGACGGGACAGACGACGGCAAATAGTATTCAATGGATCCTGCCAATGGGCACGACGGGCAAGGATCCAGGCATACTCGGCAAGTCCAGGCAATTTATTAGTGAGATGGGCAATTGCGTGGCTCGTTCAGGGGGATCCTCTCGCTGTGGCTGGGAGTTGCCGATGGTGAGGGCGGGGGGGTTTTGTAGAGGCTTGGACGAGCTAGCTTAGCTTACCGCGGTGAGCCTCATCTCGGTGAGCGGCAGATCGTCGGGTAAAGGATAGTCGCCCCAAGTCTAGTTTATCCCGGATAAGTCGCAAACTCGGAATTGGGAAAATTCAAGAGACAACGACTCTCGCATTCTCGGCCGCGGGACGGTGCTTCCACTTGCTTGTCTTTTTCCGCCAGCCGCATTCTACAGGAGTACGCAATCTCTGTGAAGGAGCCTCTTTCAATCTGCTTCCGTTAGCTGTACTGGCTTCTTCTTCTTCATCACCATGGTATGTCTTGCACCAATTTTTTTTTCTTTTCCCTTGCCGAGGCCCCGGAATCACACGATATTGCGACAACATGACTGACCCTGGATCGTTTCTGCAAAAAAAGGCACACAAATTCGTCATCACAGCCTTCCTCACAGGCTCTCGCATCCTGGGACGGTCCTTCATGGCCGCCTACCGACAAGCCCAGGCCTCGTCGCAATATCAGCGTGCGCAAGCCAAGGCGACTGGCGTCAGCGCTTCAGGCCGAGCCTCTCTGACAGCCGGCATGACCCTGGAGGAGGCTTGCCGCATCCTAAACGTCAAACCCCCGGCCAATGGCCAGGCCAACGTCGAGGAGGTGCTCGAGCGGTACAAGAGACTATTTGACGCAAACAACCCCGAAAAGGGCGGCAGCTTCTATCTCCAGAGCAAGATTGTAAGAGCAAAGGAGCGGTTCGAGGCTGAGATTGGACCCATACGAGAAAAAGCCGAGATGGAGGCTGAGGCAAAAGAGGGGTGGAAGCCCAAAGTCTACAAGGATCAATGAGATGAGCAGGGTTGAAGCGGACGACTTGTACGGCCAAGGTATAATACGGGTGTCTTGTGGGAGAAGAGCTTACGCGGCAGTTCAATGTTCTAACTTGGAAGAGATGAGCGAGCCGCGAAGCTCCCCCATCCAAGGAGGGGGGTGGGACGACAAATCAAGATCCACCCTTTTGTATATGATTTTCCTTTTTTTTGTTCATTCTATTATTACCACATCTTCACTCGACAGTGGCATGGCACGGCGTTTATGGAGGAGGGAGACATCTAGAGGCTTCGAGGCCACCGGAGACTGGGTCTAGACGAAAACAAAAAAAAGCAAGGGCGATTTGGAACTGACTTCACTACGCGGCTGTCCGTCAGCATGCTTGTACAATACGAAACGATGTAACATACCACCTGTGTAAGATTGAAATGATTAGATGAGCCCTGCATCTGTTTTGTCTGTGTTGACGTGTACTTTTTATTTCGATGGCTCATGTTTTCCTACGGACGAGTCCCTTCCAATAGTCGAAGCTATTCTCATCGCTCTGGAGGCTCCATATCTTGCCGTTCCCCCTTCCTTCAGAATCCGTCTCCTCGACACGCAGCATCCCCCAGTCGCGGGTGATGCCCAAGACTCTCGCCCTGACGCCGCCCTCGGCCTCCAGCGTGATGGCCTGGCCCGTGTGCAGCCAGTGGCGGTAGTACCGCGTCTCGAGGTCGTGGGAGAAGCCCTCGCGGCGGAACTGCTCGTATATGGCCTCCAGACGGGTGAGGATGCGGGCGAGAAGGGTCTCCATGTGGAAAGGCGCGACGTTTTGCGGGAGCAGGTCGGAGAGAGAGGTTGTCGGACGGGGATTGGTGGCGTTGATGCCGATGCCGAGGACGACTTGGTATGCGCCGTTGAAGTAGCTGCATTGGGAGAGGATGCCGCCGATTTTGACGTAGGACTGGGACGATGCTGGCTTTGTGGGATCAAGGGCATCTATTGTGTACGTTAGCATAAAATGGATGTATAGGGCTGTGCGTATAGAGAAGGCAATGGTAGCATCATTGGATATCTCATGTTCTGAAACGTACATATATCATTGGGCCACTTCAACTTGACCGGCATCTTGTCATAGCCTGCGTCATACGAGCGGATGGCCTCAACAATGGCAACAGCGGCAATATACTGGATGAATACTATCGGCCGTGAGGCGGCAAGATGAGCTGGGTGGTTGATGACGGTGGAGAATAAGAGAGATCCAGGGGGTGCGACCCAAACGTTGCTTCCACGTCCTCGGCCGGCGACTTGGGTCGTGGCAGTAAAGGTGAAGCCGGTTGGTAGTTTGCAGTTGAGCTTTGGGTTCCTATGTGTCCATGAGTTAGTAATGGTATTGAGTAGCCGTTTCAAGCGCAGTGTAGAGCAAAACGCACTTTTCAAGCAGAGTGTTGGTGCTCGTCACGACATCTCCGTAGAGCAACACATCTCCCCATTGGTCGGCGCTGGATTCAATCTTCCTGTACTTCTTCAGACTCGAGTAGAAACGTTCGTGGTTGAAGCGCGGTGTTAGGTCATCGCTAGGCAACTTTGCCTCATGAGGAATAATCTTCTTAATGACCGAGCTTGGGTCGTCCATCGTCTCGGCTTGCGGCAAACTGCTTCGAAGCTCATCCAGATTCAACCCATCTTCATGACTTATAATCTGGAAAGTATCCGCCTCTCCGCGGATATACTCGTTGCCATTCTCCTTTTCGATAGCATCCCCCCAGTCACACAGCAGCTCCGTCACCTTGCCGCTCTCGAGAGCAGTAAGATGGAGGCTGGACAGCGAAGGGGGCGTGTAATCATCCTGGACAACTTCGAGCCCCAATTCCGATAAAAGAGCCTTCAAAAAACTGGTTCTGGAGTTGTCGTCTGCGGCAAGTTTGTCGACCAGCTCGCTATACCCTGGGATGTCTGGCTGCGCGTTGAGATTGGCTGGGGCAAATCTTACAATGTCAGCCGAGGCTCTCGCTTCACAAAACGTCCAATGAACCGTATAGACAACTTACTCCGGGTGAGGCCCGCTCAAAATTGCCTTTCCTTCTCCCACGTGGCACAAAACGACTGCAGCCTTTTCATCGCCGCCGTCCACGTCCAAATCGTCCTGGTATGACGCCAGAATCTCAATCTTGCGTCCTCCCGTTGGGTTCGCATCAACAAAGACACCGCCTCCGTTATAATAGACGGCAAATTCGCCTGGTATCTTGTCCTTTAGCGACTGCTTTTCCGCTTGGATAGTAGCAGCCCGCGCTCCCTTTTCGCTCTTGTATTCGAATCCCTTGAATGCCCCGCCACGACACGTTCCAGGGAAGAAACCGAGCTCTCTGCTGCCAATCACTTCCAATGCCTTGTTACCAGCTTCAAACTCGCATCTGCTGCTGCCATAATACCCGCCCGCGCAGAGACCGAGATATGCCCCCTCTCGCCGGACAAACTCGCTGATGCGGCGATTTCCCTCGCCATTAAAGACCCGGCAGTAGCCAAGATCAGCGCCCCCCGGAAACACAAGCAGAGCGCAAGTCTGAGCCCACGGCTCTTTTAGGAGGGCCGTCTCGGTGATGGGGATGATGGCGTAGTTGGGGGATAGAAGCCGGCGGAGAGAGTACATGCAATGCCGCACAGATTCTGCCGTAGTTCCGGTACCTATTGTTACGATGAGCAAAATAATACCTGATACAGTAGATGGAGGTCAAGTGGAGGGAGAATATCGACCTGTATGGACCAGGATATTGAGTCGACTGGGCGCCATGATGCTTTGTTTTCTCCGGCCGAAGAACCAAGTCACGCCACCTGATGATCAATATTTGCTCTTTTCTTCTCTCTTACATCAACCAGCGCCGCAACAACCGTGGGACCATTGACGCCTCTTTACAAGCCGCAGAATCTTTCGATATGCCCGGACAAGTGCAAGAAAAGCCGCCAGCTACGGAGGCTTCAGCCGCGGCAATTGAGGACGACGATGAGCCGGATGAGTGGTGAGTAGCGGGTTAAAGCTGGCTGTTTGAAGAGGCTCCGACGCTAAGCCGTGCTTTTGCGAACTCTAGGGACAAGCGGATATTCAGCACGGGCTGCGCGGGTGAGTTTGCCAGCTCAAGTCAATTGCTTTATTACTACGTCTTTGTGGTCTTTTGAGGAGATGTCAAGAAGGGAGAGGCTTTGGAGATGGGATCAGTCGTTTTCCACGGATTATCTGCAGAATCTCTCTCTCTCTCTCACTCTC
>MDJU01000942.1:0-10127 GCA_001721665.1 Trichoderma pleuroti | reverse complement strand
GGGCGTATGAGGCCAGACCCTGGGGCAGAGGCATAAAGTTGAGACCAATCGACGCGCCGCGATGTCGGAGCAGGCAGCCCATGTACTTGAGAAAGTCGCGCGGGTTCGGCGCCCGTTCCATGTCCCCGTACATGCCGTTTGCCTTTTTTAGCAGCTCTCTGATATGGTAGCATCTCTGGTGCAGCACGTCGAACTGGAACCGAGCGGCTTCATGATCCCAAGCGGTGTCATCGCCCTTGTACTGCCTGCACATCCAGGTAAAGGCGTTGACGTCCTGGAACAAGTCATCAACCACCTCTTGGAGCTTCTCCAACGATGTAAACTGCTTGGGGCCTGCGGCGTTGCTCTTCCTCGTCTCATAGGCTTGGAGAGACAAGGACGGTGGTGAATTGGTCCTCAAGAATGCCGCCGATCCTTCCCACCTGCGAAGCAGCTTCGTCATGTAGATCGCCCTGGCGTGAGAATTGTCGTGGTCGTGACTGAATATTTCTGGGTGGCGGAAGATGGTCTCGACCTCGTCTGGGAGGTTGGTCATGAGCCGGATGCCGTTGGCGAGGTGCATCATGGCAGTCGGCCAGTTCCCTCGCAGAATCTCAAGGTAGAAAAACGAGACGCAGCATATCATGATGATTCCGTAGCGCTTCCTCATGGGCAGCCCGTTGAGCTCCTCGGCCATTCTGTTCAGCGACAGGTTATACTGCCTGATGATGTAGCGCTCGGTGTTAGTTGGCGGGCCGATGGCGGTTGTGCTGGATCCGGCCAGCCTAAAGTCGTGATATGCGGAGCTGAGAGCGACCATGGCATGCCTCACGGCCTTGGACGTGAAGCAATACTCTGGTACGACGTGCCCCCAGAAGAAGGTGTTGTGAACGTGCGTGATGCCCACCAAGTCCTCCGCCAGGGGAAGAAACTGGGAAATGTACTGACTCTCCACCGAGTCGCCGCTGAAGTTGGTCACCAGGGGTCGTAGTAGCGTCAGAGAGGATGATGATGAATTAATCGATGACGACGAGGAGAGCTGCTGAGAAAATCCAGGCTTTCTCGTCGCCTTTGGCTTGGCGGTGGTTTTGTAGCCATCGCAAGTTCGACCTGTCGAGATGCATCTCTGGCATGCCGGTTTTTGCTCGTCGCACTTGATTCTTCTTATTCTGTAACAGCGAGCCTCAACGGTTAGTATGCGGAATGGAAGCAATGGAGATGGGAAAGAGGAGAAGTTCATCTTCATCCTCGTGTTTTTTTTTTGGTGTATGAGGATGTAGCTCACTTGCTGTTGCCCGGTTGTTAGCCGCAAAAAAAGGTTCAAGTCTTGGCGGAGAGCGAATGAGAGGAAGCCGTATGTAAGGGGGCTCGCCCTCACACACAGGTTCGGGTTACACAACATACCAAGTCACACAGCCCGTCCGAACCTTGGGCTTGCCGGCCCGTCTTCGCTTTTCCTTGACCGGGGGTGCTTCCGACTCCTGCGGCGGTGTCATGGGAGTGACGACGTTGGAAGTCGTGGGAGAGGGTTTTGGGGGCGCCATGATCGATGCATTGGCTGGAAATACGAGGTGCGTTACGGCTTGGAGTGGAAGATGCCCCAGCTCCCCAACAAGGCGATGGAAATGGATAATGAAACAAACAATTTAAAAGCCGCCAATATCGATGCGAGCACCAACGCAGTGCAGCAGAGATGCGCCGGGAGTACGAGCAGGTCGACGCAAGGCAAGGGAGCGAGGACCAACACACACGGCCGGTTAGAGTGGAAGCCAGAGGGGAGGCTCTTTTTGTCAGGTCAGACGAAAGAGGCTCAAAGCCCCCAACCCGGCGAAGATCGTTGCAGAAGTCTCTCTGGGTTGTTTTTTTCCCTCCCTTCTCGTGTGCGACCCTGTCCAGCAGCCAAAACGGGGGCCAGTACGTGTTTGACACGACCAAAATGGCGGGGAGCAGGAAAACAGCCAGCACAAACGAATATTAAATGCTGACAGCAGATACTTGTACAGTCAAGTGGGCTGTCAACGGCCTTGCAATGCTTCAAAGCCCACTCCTGTCGCCCGCTGGCTCGCTCTCTCGCGCTCAAGTCCAAGCTGTCCAGGGAGTCAAAGACCCGCGGGCCGGAATGCGGAGCCTGGCCGCACTAAGCAGAAGGAGAAACTGGGACGAGGGCGATGGAAATGAGCCAGGGAAAAGGCGCTGCAGGGAAAGGACTTTTTTTTCTCTTCCAGTCCAGCAGTGTGGCCAAGTCTTGGGGGTCCGCGGACAAAGATGCGAGTTCGTGTTTTTTTTTTTCATCGAGCTGGTTCTTCGGCTCGTCACGGAGGCACGTCGCCACTCCACGCCGAAAGGAGGCACGGAGCGAATGAGATGATTTGAGTCGTGCGCCGCATGAAGACTCTGGCTGGACTAGGCCATCGAACGGGCTCGAGGGGCGTGCCCAAGCCGGGCCAATTGGTCTACACTACTCCGTAGTGGCTGGCCTTTTGATGCCATCGGCTGTCGCTGGGCTGAGCCAGGCCAAGGTGGATGGGCAACATTAGCCTGGCATCGACCTCGTCGCACACAGACAGGCACATATGCAGCCAGCAAGATTGGCCCCAGCGCCGACGGCTTGCTCTGCCGTGGTTCCCCCCCTGCAGGCGTCGCAGCGCAGCATGTAGCTAGCAGAACTCGCACTAACCTGCCTCTTGGCCACAACCTTCAACCGCCCGTTCGCAGCCGTCTGTCGCACGGCCATGTCACTGGAAATGCCGACATAGGGGGGGGGGGCGTGATACGCTTGCCGGCCGCGGCAGTTGGACGCCGACAGCGAGAACGAGAACGAGGGCGCTGCGGATTGTTGTACAGAAGGCGTGTGGTGTTTTGGCCAAAAGTCAATAGCAAGGTCTCGAGGAAGAGAAACATGGAAGGGGCTGCCACATGGGAACTTCAGGCTGAGCGCACGGCAGGAAGCGTCCTGGCTGGCACCCGCCATGCCCATGGTTCTTGCAAAGTACCGGGAACGCGCTGCTGGTTGCAAAAGGCCCTTTCCAGCCTGCCTAACCCGTGGCGGCTGTGCTGACGGACCCCGTAGGGAGTACATTGGCTCTACTTTGGGTGTGGTACCTTGTGTGGTGGTGTCGAGTACCGAGGGGCGAGGTATTGCCGCCAACACCCGACGTCAAAAAGTTACCTGCAAACAAGCCGACCCATGTCTCCCAGCAGCAGGTTCGAGGTAGCACTCCCCAACCGATTTTCCGGGACGCCTCACGAACCAGAAAGTGGGATGATCCATTTGGCCCACGGCAAAACGAGAAGCGTGAGAAAAATCGCATCACCAGCCTCGATCTGCAACAGGGCAAGCATTCCATGCTGGAAGCTGGAAGCGAAACACTGTATACCCAAGGTACTGTAAGTCCGCGTACCGCCACGGAACTCCGGGTTGCCGCAGCTCTTTCGGAGTTGATGGGGAATAGCATGTAAGCGTTTTCCACTCGGGATTCTTTGTCATGGCTACCTATTATCTGCGACAAGACAAGCTCTCCTAAGCCAAGGTGGCTGGCTGTACACTAGTGGTACAATACCATTACCAGCACCCCGGCAGGGAGGAAAAAAGTGGCATTGAGGGCTTCCAAGTTTGTCATTGCATGTGCCCTGAAAGACATGGAGCGTCCGAGGCACGCACGGGTACACGTGCCCGGCATGGGTGTTTGGACAATGGAGCACTAAAAACCCGAGACAATGAAGGGAGAGCGCAGAAGAAGGAAATATCAATGCAAATGGCTCAACGCCGCACACCTCATTACGGCGCCGTAACAGGGCACTGTAACACAACACGGCGTGACCAAAATTAAATTGACAACACGCGTACCGGCTGACAGCGCCTTGGACGTGTTGGTTCGTTTGCCCCGTCGATCATATCATGGCGCCCCGGGTCCGTGAGGCCGGTACCCCCGTTTAGCTGGGCCCCAGATCTATCTAGCCGCCAGACTTGGGCACCGCTATGAGTTGGAATCCCCAGAGCCAGCTCAGTCCATGACTCGAGTAGCCGCGAGGTGGAAAAACGAAACTTGCAACTAAGTACGTAGTTCCCAAGACTAGTGTAGCTCACAGCTCTGGGCTCGTTGTCGTTTCTTTTCTTGGCTTCTCTGCGCAGACTGCCCATTGTGGGGGTCAACCCGGATTCAAAGCGTGTTCCATCCAAAGTCCCAATGAGGGAAACCCGAATTGGATACCACTATGGGCAAGCGGTTTTGGACGTATTACGCGGAAAGTTTCATCCGAAGGCCATCGGCTCGGCGGATAGACGGGATTACTTGAGCATGGAGTCTTGAGGTCGTTGCATCTGCATCCTGCCCTATGCCCAGAGCGTGTTTCAGTCAGCATCACATCACATCAATGGAATCATTGGATCCTACGCCAATGCTTTGCGCCTCCCTGCATGTGTCGAGGTGCATCCACGCGCAACTCGATCCAGAAAAAACACCGCAGCTCTTTGCCTTTTTGACGAGGACATGCAGTGACAGCTCCAAGCAGCGATAGACGACGAGCATGAAAATCTAGTCACCCTCCTCTTTCCCTGCTCTCCCACACCCCCCTTCTTCCAACGTGATCGTGATAGTAGGCAAGCCACGCTGTCAGTTCTCTTCTCTTCTGGCCTTGTAAGGCTGAAGAGCCGCCCGCCATTTCCCTTGGTCTAGCAGCAAGGACATCAGTGGTCTGGGAAGCTTTGGGGCTAAACGGCTAGTGCTTAGGCACCGTCAAGAGGGCTCGAGGTTCGGACCCGAGCTTCAACTTGTTGAAATCGAGGCTGACGGGACGGGCCAATGAGCACTTGGCAGTGGCATTCAGCCCTAACTAGCTCAAGGCGCCCCTCTTGAGAAGTTGCGGACTTTTGTTGTCATTCATGCGCTCAAATTGCTAAATCAGCTCGGCGGACGGGCATCAAAGAACCCCCGTCGCCATTGAGCCACACAACGGCCTCAACATGGGACACCAGACCGTTCAAGCCACCACCTTTGCTTCGAAGACATGTCGATGCCAACATGAGAAGAAGATGGGCGAGACTTTTTCAGGCTTTGAATGGCATCACAAACTGCACGCTAAGTAATATTTTAGATGCCATTGGTCAGACTGGCGTGACACATGCTCTCTGGATACGAAAAAAAGTCCATCTGACGCCCCTTGTAGGCTTTTTTTGCCAGAAGCAGAAGCTCTTGCAGCCGGGCGTTTACAGGAGACGGAATTCGGTTAGATTACTCATCCATGCCTCCCGGGAATTGGAGTCATGTATCAAACCCCGAGGGAGGCACGGAATAAGAGAGCGGGTGGCGAAGACAGGACTATTTCGAGTCATCTTTTCAGATGGCCTCGTCGAATGGAGTACCCAATGATGATATCTGTTTGTTGAAATCTAAGTAGACGAGATATAAGCTTGTAAGCTTACCAATGGGAGCCTTCTGCACGCAACGATATGCTAGTCGTGGAGAAAGCTTCTAGCGCAGCTTATGTCTTTGGAAGTGCCTTAGTAAGGTTGACTTGATATCAACGCCAATGCAGACCTTTTTCGCTTTTAGGCTACTTCCACTGCAGACGTGCTTGGATTCCCAGGTCCGCGGACAAAGGCACGTGTAAGAGTAGAGTAGAGGCAGTAGACTCGATGGACATATCGTATTGAATTTAGTGCCATCGCCTCCTCCTAACTCCGGTCCGTACAGCACAATATTGGTACCTGGCAAGTACGTCACACTCAGCACTGAGCGTGCACCTGTCTCGTGTATACGCGTGTACTGCGGCGGCAAACTCTGGTGGGTCGCCGGAGCTTCATCGCGCATCCCAAAGTTTCCTGCCTCGCCAATATTTGCAATCCCAACCCAACCAGAACGCTTCGCGCATTTCGCGTAATCTCTCCGCCAGGTCAGCCGGCATCCCACTCGGCAAGATTTCCAGACTCGGCAGCAATCGCATCGCATCGCATCACATCATGAGCCTCCTCGCAAACCCGCTGGCGACGCCATCGCAGCTGTACCGCCGCGCTTCTTCCGCATCCTTGCCGCGAGACGTCGACGAGGCCGTCTACTTTGCGACGCAATGCCTGACGCAGGCGGCGGGCCGGCTGCTGCAACTGCCTCAATCGGTAACGGCGCAGGCTAATGTCCTGCTGGCGCGTTTCTGGCTGGCAGAGTCGCCCATGACTCACGAGTTCAGCGTAGGTGTCTGGTGCCTTGACGGATGGCCGCCGAGGGCGAATGGAGATGACTAACCTCTGGTGTTTTGTTTGTCGCAGGACGTCTCTGCTGCTACCATCTATCTCGTCTCGAAGCTGGGGCCGCTCCCTCGCTCGCCGCGGGACGTGTCCAACGTCTACGCCCATCTGTCATCAGCCAACTCGGCCCTTTTCCCCCGCGGCGAGCTGCCCAAGAACGACCCGAGGGCGTACTATCAGACCGAGGCGGACTACTATGCCTTTCAGCAGCGGATGCTGGGCCTGGAGGCTCGCATCCTTCAGTCGCTTTCATTCGACACCCAAGTCTCTCTTCCGCATCCGCTAGCCATTACCTATCTCCAGACTCTGGACTTTTTATCACAGCCACGAACAACAGTCTCTCTACGAACGATGCAATATCTCAACACGGCTCTGCTGTCACCCCAGATGCTCTACATAACGCACCAGCCCAACGCCCTGGCCACGGCAGCGATATACAATGCGGCGCGTGATCTGGGTGCCAAGATGCCGGAGCATGAGTGGTGGGAAGTCTTTGACGTTGACCGTGAAGAACTGGGGTTTCTAGTGGTTGCCATGCGTAGCGTCGAAGGATGGATGCAAAAACTCAAGGAGGACTTTCCGAGCTTTGGCAACAGCATGCTAAAGAGAAGCATGGTGGAGGACGAATTGCACAGGAGAGGGTTACAAGTCGGCAACGGGGACAGTGCACCTCGAGATGAAGAGGATGAAGTCATGCGAATGATGGACAGCCGATAAGGCAGCATTGCTACCATGGATGATTCTACGAAAACTAGACTCCTCATGCAATGAGGCTGTCCGCTTGGAAGTGCCAAGCTCGGAATTCCGCCTCGGGTATCCAGGTGCAGCACGAGTCGCAGGTCAGCATCAGACATGTTGGCGTTGGCTGCCAAAGACTCCCAGATTTCGTCATTGGATTGCGCAAGGGCTACCTCAACTAATGCCGCGTTTGCTGTCACAAAATGGCAACACCAATATTGCCAAGGTCTTCTTTTTTCGGACCCCACGACGCGTCACTTGGCTAAGCTCCTTGAGCTCCTGTATGCAGACAGTGGCTTCGAATCCTTGCAGCAGCTCTGGATTGGTACCATGATGCTTGGCCGCATTCCGTGCCATCGGAAAACGGTTGCTTGCATAACCGCCAAGTAGACCATCGGTCAAGTGCTGTGAGTGTTACGGTAGCGTGTAGAGGTGATGATGCATTTCCTGTCCTCTACTGCAGCAGCTTCATTACTCTACACATCATACACATCATCTGATTTGATCACTCTGATGTTTGTTTCTGTCGATGTGGGATATACAAGGGATGGCACGGTATCGACACTGGGGATAAGGCAGCCATATCTGCCCTTTGGTTTCCACGTGGATTGACCACCAGATGAGGATAACACCGAGTCGATATCCCATCTTCTAGGTGATTTTGCAAAAGCAAATCACTCACGGCCAGGGAGCCTTTTCCCTGTTACATAGGCTAAACAGCACCAAAGACAAATACATCCAATATCATGGAAAACCACGCTTTCTGTGGCGGCTAGTTTCTCTTAGCTGAAGCACCACAACAGCAGTGACCAGACGCCATCCCGCTTGAGGAAACCCCGTGGGGATCTTGGCTGAGGAGGCGATGATTGCCTCTGGCCTTTGTGGTTGTGTAATTCACATTATTAGCAGTGGTGAGACTGAGACAGTCCGACCATCAGTACTAGGTGATTAGTTGATACGTGCACGTCACCACATCAGGTCTCAGCTTCACCGTGGGGCCCCAATGTGGGGGAAGAAGAGCAATAAGACGGCCATGTGGGATGGATGGAATTTGCAGTCTATTACTACTCCGTTAGATGGCGCCAAAAAAACGGACTTGGACGGGCCACCGAATCCTGATGGAACTATTGAGAGCTATTGTGTAACGTCATTTATCAGAAAAAAGGATCTTTCTCGTTTGTGTTGCATGGCTGCATTGGATCCTAATTACATGTATCGAAGCCCACCTGGAAGAAAGAAGAAAAAAGGGGACCCTTCCCCAGAGTATTGACTTTCTGGGCCGCCTCTTTTACCCGTCAATGGCATGTGGCACGGAGATGGCATTTTACACTCGGGTTGCGCGTTGCCTTGTCTCTGACTGTGAAAAAATAGCAAGGTAAGCATAAAACCGACGAGCCGAAACTCTTGTTTCCATCTTGTTTCCATCCTTCTTCAGCCAGAAAACCCTCGAACCACTTTGTCGGGCATCTGCCGAAACGGCGGCGCCACCATCGAATTCATGACCAACCCCCCAAACATGGAAGCCGAGTTATCCAGAACCCATTGGGCCAGCTAGCCACTGAGACACGAATAATGTCATATCGGCGGTGTGGGGGGTGGCCGCATGTGTGTGTGTGTGTGTGGATGGCGTTTTGCTGTTCGCTTTGCAAACCGATCGTCGCCGCCTCCAAAGAAACATTTCCATCCAACCAGATCCCATCCATGGCAACGCAATGTCTTTGAAGCCTGCTGAGAGACACGGCGCCACCAACTTGAACCTTGTGCGTGTGAGAGCTGAGCTGAGCTTTTCTTCATTCTTCGCCGTGCGACATTTGCTGTTAAACTCTGATTGTTACTTTGGGGGCTGGAAACGAGTTGCTCAATGTTTGATGGTGGTTTTTTTTTTCCATTGCAAAAAATGTAACCGCCAAGACTGATGGATTTTGTTGTGTACATGTGGCAAAAAGTTCGACACAACATCAATGCTTTAGTCGACAAGTTTGTCACCTGTGAAGAAGTCTTGGCGGCATGGGAGGGCCGGCTTCTAGAAGACTTGGCTGCAACGTTGAGCGTCTGGTGCAACGTCAGAACGTGTGCGCAGTAGCGTCAATGTTGGGAGGTTTTGCTCTGACGACGATGATCCATGGATTCGTCATCACCTGCCCTTGCCACAGCGCATGAAGACACAGTTTCCAATAGTATCTGAATCTTGACAAACAGCACCAAATACTGGTACTGTACAAACACTTTCAGATCATCGTCTATGTCATCATGTCACGGTGGACCACTGAAACAGAACCAGCATCTGCTTGTCGATTTGCATGTGCCTGTGCATGTGCGGTCCTAATGTCCGGGTTCCGAACCGCGCGCCTTTGGCCGCTTTGGCCGACCAAACGACGACCTGGTTGCATTGAGCAGCAATCCATTCATCTTTTTCCAGGGCTCGGTGAGGGAAATGCCTGCTTTGCTATTTGGTGCTCTTGTGTTGCGCTAGTCTAGTACATGCGTCGATGTGCAGTGAAACGATGGACACCGGGCGAGCACCTGATTGTCTGGCTATCGACATGTCCACGTCTTGTGTCTGTCAAGAGGATGCTGACCAAAAGAGCCTCTGTGAATTATATTTACTTGATTTGTCCTGAATAGGGGTAACAATGATGGCCCTGATTCAGTATTTTTTTGGGCATTGGAGTCCATGGACTGGGGAAGAATAACAAGCATGGACGTTCTGTAATTAATATTACGAACCCACAACTCCACACATATCAAAAAGCATTACTCCGTACATACGTCCGTCCAACAGTAGCAGAAAAAAAAAAGGGCGCGGGATTAAATAGCTCACCTACCTTATCCAGCTGGACCCCCAAAACCTTGAATCTGAGATGGAGCTTGCAAGGTTAATCTGCGGCTGCTTTTTCCTTTCAGCTGCGAATGTCGAATGCATCCTTCTGGGGGAGCGTCTAGATGGGCCGTTTGGGGGCTACGCCCACAGGAAGAGACGAGGAAAACAGATGGTAGTCAAAAGAGGCAATAACGTTTGATAATTTGATTCATACACGGGATTGGCAGCGCAGCAATAACGACAACTCTAGAGGGCTTGATGGGTCTGACGAGAGATTTGTTATGAGAAGACGAAACACGGAAGATAGTTTGGCACCTATGAGAAGTTGATGGATTCATGAGTCAACGG